>NJDC01002553.1:2618-19055 GCA_002245475.1 Calephelis virginiensis
CACCACTTGGTCACCCATACGCATTCCCACATTCAATGATCTTAACCTTTGAAGACATTTGTCCAAATATAAGATAAACAAGCGCGCTGACAACACACAACCCTGCTTGCTAAATAAAAATCGTCTCGAATTAACAACACTCGATATCGAGGTTATAAACAGGTCAACACTTATCTCATTTTTATAAAGAGCGTCTCGATTTTTTCACAGAAGTCGACCTGTTTCAGCAAAATCATCAAGTAAATGTTTAAATAAATTAAACAAAGAAAAACTAATTGTCTATTTGTCTCCATACTTTATTATCACCCTCGGGATGATTTAAAGGTACATACCTGAATCAAACGCATAATTAAGGTCAAATGCTCTGTCCTACGCCTACTCTAACCTACACAGTCCTTTAATTTTGAAATTACTTCTCATATGAATCCGATATGTCTTTAGTACTGCTGGCAAAGGAAGAGCAAAGGTTAATAGTCTTCATGAAATCATCAGAATTTTCATTAATATTAACAGATTCTTGGTCTTTATGATTTAATATTTTAATTCAAATTTATATTTTATCAAATAAACTGAAAATGCTGTAATAATCATATCAACATCGTCAATTTAATATATAAACGTTTAACGAACGAACAATATTAATCTAATTCCTACCTAAATTAACCAATTTCACTCAACATTTGTTAAAAAAAGACAAAGAGATGTTGTTAAGTTATATGTCGATTCCAACGGTATTTACACAACTAAATTTGCTTTAGAACATTGTTGCACTTCTTTATATATTCCCATTTCTATGTGAAAAACGATCGAAGCCATTATTATAAAGAAGAAGAAGAAGACTAATAATAAAATAATTAATAATTAGGACTTTAATTAATTTCATGATCGAACAATCGTGAATAGTTATCGAACAAACGATAATTGATCAAAATTAATTAATCTGAGCGATAAAAATGAAGATATTTAGTAAGGGGGGCTAATTTAAGGTTGAAAATTTGTTTAATTAATTATAAGTAAATAAAAGACGAACAAACAATTTTTACATTCTAACATTAACGAACTAACGACGAACAAACAATTAAAAATAAAAAAAAAACAAAATAAAAAAGTGAGGCCAAATTCAGTGTTCTTATTCTCTTATTTTTGGCAATGTTTGGGGTACATGTTGCCAATAACGAAACCTTTTTTATGAAAAATAATGACAATAAATATAATAAAAGTACATAAATATATATGTATATAAATACTAAATCAATATACTACCTATATGTTTAAATTATTGCTTACAGCAAAATCTGCAAGGAATTTGTAAATACGTAAAATGGCTTTTATTGTGCAAAAGACAGGGTATCGACATAGGAAAATGTATTTCACATACAGTTTTCGATTCAAAAAAACGATTCAAAAAAAATCAGAATAATCATAATTTTTACAAGAAAAGAAAATATAATTAACATTAGCTACCTCAGATCCGCATGAGCAATTAGGACTCTCTAATATTTTAAGTTTTGCTAGATGATAAGGTGTACTTGTGTGACCTAATCTTAACCTTGACAAAATACTGGAACGTTTTCTTTCAAAGTTTATAGAAAAGAACCAAGGTTTTTGAGGTATAATGGGTTGTATTCTATTATAATAGGATCCTTTATGTTTGCTACTGCTATTCCATAACTCTTGCCAAGATGAAATAAGAGCTTGTTTCGAAAGAGACTTAAGGTCAGGACAATAGATTTTATACGGGAATATGTCACCATTTAAAATGGCATCATTTGCAAGTTCATCTGCTTTACAGTTGCCATAAATATCAGTATGACATGGAATTCAGTAAAAAAGTGTATCATACTGGTTCTCATGACAACTGCCAGGCAACTTCCGAATTTCAACGGTTCATTTCGAACGGGTGTTGATGTTTTTTAAAAGAAATGTTGTTGAGAGCTTTCAATGTGCTTAATGAATCTGTAAAGATGATTGATCTCGTAAGTTTAAATAATAATAATATATATTCTACTGCTTTATAAACGCCTAAGCACTCTCCTGAGAAAATAGATGACTCTGGTGGTAATTTTACTTTTTGTATAATCCTGTACTGTTTGTGATAAATTCCAACACCAACATGACTGTTATTATGTTTAGAAGCATCACTGAAAATTAGGTGATAATCTGGAAATTTTTCCTTAATAATAGAATTAAAAATTTTGTTGGCGTTGGTATCGTGTTTGTGAATGCCTAAACTTAAATTTATTTGTAGTTTTTTAATGAGGGATTCATAATTACATGCGAAGATGGGAAGAACAGACGACCGATGTGTTTGAGCTGATAGTAATAAACATTTTCTATAGCTTTTTACAAGATTAGGAATAGGTTTATGTTTTCAGTATGGTGACACATCAATAAAAGAGGAAAGCAACTGCAGTTTTCTTATAAGAGGATGTTCTGTAAATTGTAAACAGCGGAATACATATTGATCAGACAAAAACTGGCGTGTCAGATGTAAGGGTGGATTGCAACATTCTAATTGCA
This sequence comes from Calephelis virginiensis, assembly GCA_002245475.1. Taxonomy (NCBI): domain Eukaryota; kingdom Metazoa; phylum Arthropoda; class Insecta; order Lepidoptera; family Riodinidae; genus Calephelis; species Calephelis virginiensis. The sequence continues at coordinate 5,139 of NJDC01002553.1, forward strand.
GCGCATTAACGGGACTAGATTTCATTGCCCCGCAGATTATCCGTAAGCATTTAGACTGAATCAGGTCGAACTTTTTCAGACAAGTTTTATTGCAAGGCTCAAGTATAAAAGACCCGTAATCCATAACACTTCTTATACTGGCATTGTAAACGAGTTTCAGGTAGAATGGGTAAGCACCCTACCATACACCTGCTAAACATCTTACAATATTAATTAATTTTTCGTATTTACTAGCAACTTAATTTCAGTGATGTATTCCAGAAAGTTTGGAATCGAAGATTACACTCAAAAATTTTGCACTATTTTTAAGAGGTACAATACTGTCATTAATTAGAACTGTGACATTAGGTGGTAAGATAGCAGTGCTTTTAAGAGGAGATATTTGGAGACCATTTTTGTCTGACCAAGTTTGTAACCTATTTAACGACGTATTTATTTCAAAATTAGCTTAATTTTCTTTATATAGAAGAAGATCGTCCGCATATTGTAAAATGTTTCTATTATTATCAATGTATTTTTGTATATCATATGTATAAACATTATACAACAACGGGCTTAACACTGACCCTCGTGGCAGACCTTTAGATAACAATCGATTATGTTCCATATTATCAACTATAACTCTGATTGATCTATTACTAAGTATATTTACTATTAATTTCACTAGATTATGGGGTATATTTAATTTTTGAAGTTTTTTTGCTAACACTGATAGTAAAACGTTATCGTAAGCGGAAGTTAGGTCAAGAAGACTGCAAGTATAGATTTATTTACTGTAAAAGCAGTTCTTATATCAGTACTCAGCAGGTTTAAGTTATCAGTTGTACTCTTGCCTTTTCTAAAGCCGTATTGAGAATTAGCTAAAATATTGTTACTTTCGAAAAAATATTCTAATCGAATTTTTATTATTATTTTTTTATTATTTACACTTTTAGCTACAATGTATAAATCATTAGTATTTACACAATTAATTGGAGTTAATAAAAAGGGTATATTTTTCTTGATGAGTATGGCTACACCGCCGTACCCGTCAAGGCGATCTTGTCTGATCTTCTTCTTCTTCTTTGGGTAATGGCAATCACCATATTTTTTTTTAAGACGATTCTGCCAATCTTGTCTGATCGTATTATAACCTTTTAGTTTATAATATAACTTAACCCTTTACCGCATGAATTTTTAGAATTGGCTGAAATTAATTTAGAGCATTATATGACCTATTACCTACGGTAGAAAAATATTACAAAAAATAAAAACCTTATGAAACTTCAGGAAAACCTCAAAAACTTGTAGATCCATAAATGGAACACTATGCATTTCTGGTCACATGGAAAGATGTTCCATATGTGACACTATATGCAGTATCATTTTATTAAATGTACAGGCCTGATGTGCAATTCTACTTTCAAACCTAACCTCCAGATCTAATCACGCCAATCTCAATACGGCGGTAGCCAGAGGTAAGGCGATGGATCCCTGCCCAAACGACTCGACCAAAATGGTCTTGTTAGTAGTAACCTAGTTACCTTTGCTTCACCTCTATCGAGCTGCCAGGTAGAAAGGCAGATGGTCTATTCTACACAAGTATCTTCACGCCCATATCCCCGAAGAGGCAGGCAGAGGCGCAACCAAGGCACCCACGACTAGCCGAAGACACTAAGTCCCCAATGTGATAGGTGGCAAGCCTATCCGCCAACCGGGCACATTTCCAATCCCGAACAAATTTTTTTTTCATTAGAAATATAAAAAAAATCTTTTTGTTGGCCGACCCGGCATTCGAAGCCAGGATCTCATTCAGTCAAGTCCAATACGCGGACCGCTAGACCATAGAGGCAATCTATTCTACACAGGTGACGCGAACCTATACGGAGAATTATTAAATTATTATATTCTTCAATCTGATTAAGGAGTAGAAGTGGTTGCCATAGCTGAAATCGGTTGGAAGGAACGATAAGCAAACATCAATATTTTCAGAATTTAATAATTTGTTATAACAGAACAAACTATATTGATACAGAAACAAAATAAAACTTCAAGCTGATCGAGTAAAGAGTATTCTAAAAGCTTTTGGCATAAAATTAGGTAGCCCACTAGTCACCAGTAGCCTGCTGGTTATGACTATTTAGTTAAGAAAATCATATTCATCAATCTTATCATTAAAATGTAATCTCGTGAATCGTTTTGTAACAGTTGCGGTCCTTATTAAGGCAGAAATAACACTTACATTTGTTACAATATATATAAGACTTTTGGCTGCAATATTTACAACGCTGCCTTTCTTTACCCCATACAGGCCAATGACCTATGCCATCTTCTACCACTTCCAGTGGAGGAAGTTCAATTCGACGGCCACGTCGTTTTGGATTTTTAATATTTTCAACAATCGGATTTAAAGCAGGTCGACCTCTGCCTCGAGTTGGTGTAAATACACCGCCTGATTCCTTCATAAGCACATCAGAAATATACAATTTAAAATCCAATGAAGGCATATATATATCTAACCCTTTTTGTTTATTTCTTCTGCGCCACAATAGCCAACTGTTAACTGTAATTAGGTCTATTATATGAAAGAAAATGCGTATATACCATTTTTTACTCCTAATTTGGATCCGGTAAAATCCTAACATGGAATCTAGAAGATCCACCCCGCCCATGTATTTGTTGTACACTTCCACTGCTTTCGGGCGAGGAATACCAATCTTTTTTTTTATGTTCCTTCGAATATCTTTTTGCAACATCCATAGGTTCTTTCCCAACATACGAAGAGCACAAACTTACTACTTTACTATCCACCCAAGAGGTGACACTGAGTTCAACTTCGTTCACTTCTGAGCACTTTTCGATGCAATAACCCCTCTCGTGCTTCTTAAGAAGTTCTTTAGCATTTGGCAAATTGATGTCCTTTCAACTGAACCGAGCAAAGGACATCCTTTGCTCGGTTCAGTTGAATAGTGCCTAATGAAGATATTCCAATAGAATGTACATACATACATATCTTCACGCCGAAACGAACATATCTTCACGCCGAAACGAAAATATCGAAATCATAACTAAACCCGCTTAAACCACTTAAGACGTAATTTAAATAACCCCACTTATGTGGCTTTTTAGAATTATACTGACGCATTCCAGAGGTTTTAGACTTAGTTGGAATCATTTGTTCATCAATAGATAAAAATTCTTCCTTAGGTATTTTCAGTAATTGCTTTCGTATAATGTTGATAAAGGGCCTTATTTTTTGAAGTTTATCATAATTATCATCATTAAGCATAAGTAAGCTCCTTGGTTTTGTCACAAAAGTGTAAAAACCTTTTAATTTGTTCGAATTTATTGCAAGTCATAGTTGAAGCTACTTTTCAACATAAGTGCTTTCTCGCCAGTAGTGGCGCGTTGAGGGCAATTGCACAACCGACATATAAATTATGACACCAATAAATTTGCTGATATCTTCCCTCGTTAAACCATTTTTTTTTCAGGATCTATCTGTTCAGCATACAGCATACTTTGATCATATATCAATTCAAGGGCTTCAGTCGAAAATAAAAGTTTAAAAAAATTTATAGGAGTTTCTAATTTCAATATTTCATCAGGTAAATCCTCACATCCTAGAAAAGTTATGGGCTGGTTTTCAAAATCTATGGACTTCTCGGTCCATATCAACTTATTTCTTGATTGATTCTTATTCGGGTTCCGTTTAGTAGCCTTCTTTTTATCAGAAGATGTTGCTGCCTGATCAGCTTCATCATTTGAGTAATCTTCCTCTAAATATACATACCAGCATCATCATCATCAGATTCTTCAACAATTAAAGATCTTTTTGGTGGTAAAGCATATTCATCATCATCGGAAAGGTTTTCGTCTTCGCTATAATCTTGAGGAAGTTGGATTCTACAACCACGAGTTTTCATTTTATCTGTGAAAATTACGCAAAACTGCATGTAGTTTTACAAGCTATTTAATATAATATTATATAAATAAACTTTGGTTACTCAAATTTACATAGGTTACAACTTTACATAGGTTACTCAAATTTTCAAGTGAAATTCTGATAAATTAGAAAAGATACTCAAGAAGTAAAACAACGAATGTATGACAAATGAAAAACAAAGAGATGGGAAAATATTTACTATATATAATTCAAGTAGCGTATGCATGATGTTCCATATTTGAATTTAACCATGAATGCATTTTGTTCCATATATGACTTGGCCTGGAAACCGGTAATGCATATTTGACCACATATGGAACAGTAATGTACACGAAATTACTTTAAGATGTGATCAGCAATACGTACATGTTTTTTGGTAGAATTAATTGGCATATAATCAACTTTGCAATGAAATTCATAAACTTATTTATTTGCTGGTTTTCCACTTCGCAATTAATACTCAAAGCAGACTAATCGCACTCTCCGTACAAAATGGCGGAATGATAAGTTCTTTCATTAAAATAATGAGCCATAGACAAGTTGGAGAGGCACCAATGAGTATAGGTTTTAAGATTTCTCTTTTTTCTCAGAATTAGTTACGATTCCATTCAACAGATGTCATTTAGACGATATTTGTAGCTTTATTTATTATGTTCCATATATGTAACCACATGCGGTAAAGGGTTAAATTTGGTTTTAACCATGTTTCAGATAAGCAAACTAAATCAGGATCATATTTATTCATTAAATATATAATACAATTTTTGTTGCTAATTTCACTCCGGCAATTCCATTGAATTATGTTGTTTGTGTGATCCATTATTAGTTGTTATGAATTGGGATATTAAGTCTTATATAGCAGGAGCGTAGGACGATAAATAAGGACTGGATTGAGCTAATGTTTTTAGTAATTCTATACTTTCTGTTATTCAAGGACCTTGTGATTCATTGGTGTTTATATTTTCCTTCCTTTGTACCAAGTCACAACCATTAGAGGGAGTGGGAAGAGAAAAATCACTAACTATTTTATTGTGAGCTGTCTTGTCGTATCCTTTCCTTGCTTTTGTTGGGGTGCGAGGTTTAAGGAACACGGACATTCTGTTCGATTTATTGTTATTTAATACAGGTGAATTATTACTTGACCTTGATGGAATGTTATTATCTGAGTGTTTAGTGTTTTGTGTTAATAATATTTCTGCAAATGATTTAGATATCGGTGAATGTAATTTTGATGCCTCTGTATAGGAAACACAGTTCTGACCCATGTAAAGTTTAATATCCTTTTGTCTATTTAATTCGGGACAAACTTTACTATTTGCTTTATGAGCACCAGAACTTAAGCAACACTGAACACAGTCATCATCAAACTTGCATGATTCACCGCTGTGTCCATCTCCACATCTAAAGCACCTGGGTTTAGATCTACATTGTGTCTTGGTATGTCGAAAGCGGGAGCAGTTATAGCATTGGATTGTTGCGAAGGTATATAAATCCACAGGTAAAGAATTGAATCAAATAAATCTAGGTTTGGGTAAAATTTGACCATCAAAGTGAATTAGTACAGATTGAGTAGGTTTCCAGACAGGTATTCCTTCAACAATAACTTCATAATTGATTCTACGAACTTTTAAAATATTTCCACATCCAATTGGAGTGGAAGTATTTTTTTGGATTTCTTCTGGAGACCACTCTGTGGGCACTCCCCTTACAATACCAACACGAGTAATGGTGAATGATGGAATGAAAGCTTTCAATTTATTTTTACTCAACAAGTTGTTATTAAGAAATAAGTTAGCATCAATATGACTAGGAAAGGATAACGAAATTCTGTTCCTACCGATTCTTTTAATACTGCCATTATTAATATTAGTAACCTTGTTTTGTTTTAATAATTTGCCAAGAGTTATGGGGTGAAGAGTAGTACCATCACTTTCAACAGTTTGAATTCTTTGCACATGATTTATAAATGGAGCTGCATCTGAATCATTATAAAGTGGCCGGCCTAATGGTTCTGATTGTGTAGAATTAGCTGTTTGTAAAGAATTATTTGATGATTCTGACTGTTGATTAAGAATGGATTCTGTGAGTTTGTTAGAATCTAAAATAGAACATTCTTCCCTACATGAACAACCAATGTCTTTTGTCCGCCTAAATGTTTACGTTTCTTTTTGTTACATTGCTTGCATATTTTGTGCGAGTGATTGCCTTTTCTTAAACTTCTACTCAAGGAATTAGTTGAATCATCGGTTTCCATACCTGATTCGTCATATTCGACTGTCACAAAATTAGTTGCAGGAGGGACTGTGCCCCCTGGATCAGGGGGGTCATTCATATTAAAAAAATAAAAAAACTTAGCAAATAGAAAAGGAAATAACTGAGTATATTTATTTAACACTTTATTGCACACAAAAACTAAAACACACAAAATACACGAGAAGTTAAAAATGCACAAAAGGCGAGCTTATCTCTAACTAAAGAAATTTCTTCCAGCCAACCCAAAAAAAAAATTAAGCTGTGAAAATAAAATGGAAGGCATCGTGTACAAAACAATTAACTATAGCTATACTTAGAACGAGTAAATAAAAATATACTAATAAAGTGTGTAAAAAAAACCAGGTACAATTATAATTATTAAAATATCTTAGTAGGATAATATGAGTAAGTTATTGTGTCAACGATAAGTAATGTTCCTTCAATCTTTTCTTAAAAGTAGGTAAAGAAGGGCTGTCACGAATCACGGTAGGAAGGGAATTCCACAATTTAAAATATTACAAAAATAAATGAAAAATTAATAAATTTAAACTAATTCTAACTCTCTATAAATTTTAAAGAAAGAAAAAATTTCGCCCCAGACAGGATTTGAACCTGTAACCTTGTAATTCTAACTCAATTGAAAGACCTTATTAAAATAAAAAATATTGTTGTTCAGGAGAGGAGACCCGCGCCTTTCGAAAGTTTTTTCAAGAAAAGAATTAAAAAGCCATCGCTTTACTCAAGACCACATATTAGATATTAGTAGTACCTTCAAGACCCTGCCAAAAATATAATATTATGTAGGTACCAAAGAGAATGTAATCACTACGTTTTAGTAGGTATTGTAGTGATTTAGACTGTAATATTCCATGAATATTCCTTACACGTCTACTGTAGGAAAATGAGAATATGGTAACACTGATGAAATCAATTCTTTAGAAAATGGCGGAGCGGATGCTATTTTGCGTCTTAGTTCCAAAGGTAGCAAAATATGTTATTGTACTATTTAAAAATTAAGTTTAGTTTATAAATAAATTTGAAAGACAATATGGAATCTGTGGTGTTTGATGGTATGTGCCGGTGTTGTGCATCGGAAGGAGTGTATAAAGACTTGCGTTCATCGTATGATTGGATGGGCGAAGTGGAAGTTTATGCCGACATGTTGGAAGAATGTTTTAATATTTCGGTAAGTATTCTTTATTGCCATGTTTAAATTAATTTAAATGTTCCAACTAGTAACGCATTAACTATAACATACTTTGTAATAATATGTAAAATTTAAACTAAAAATTTAAACTGCTAATTTTTTCTTAATTATTGCTGTCTTAAACAATTCACCTTTTAGTCCACATCCTGATTGTTTAATGTTAGGTATTGATTGCGCGTTGTGTAAATCAACAACTTTACTGCGAAATGAATAAAATTACACATATTTATTGTAATTGAATAGACATAGGTAGGTACGTGTTATGCAGAGTAGCAGAATAGAAAACAAAATAACATTGAGTTGTAGTTGTTGTAATTAGGTTATTTGTTTTGTAGTTGCGGGCGCTGAAGCGGACAGATATTAATTTGTTTTCAATGATTTACCCGTTTTGTTGTTTTTCAGTTTTAAATCTGTCTGATTTGATGATGATAGGGTTGCCAGAAATGAAGACTTAACTATCTGGACAACATTTCAGAATGTCGGGACTTGCAGGTCATAGTTGGATAAAAAAATATCAGTAAAGATGTTGTGTTTATTTATTAATATTCAAAGTTAGATATTACAAAAATTAATTACCCTTTTTACCGATTCCAAAAAGAAGGAAGTAATTTATTCCAGCAGAATAGATTTTTAACTTTACTTTTAAAGAAGAATTTTGTAAGGCAGAATTGGATGTAGTTAAGCAGAAAGGACCCAACCCACATGAACACCAAAATTGAGTAAAACATAATAAGAAGCTTAAAATATTTTCGTTCAGTAAGATCCTACAGATAAACAAAGCTATGACATTTGTATTATTATTAGATACTAACCCACTTACAGTTGTGGTCAACTAATTAGGGACATGCAAGATAGTGAAGAACAATAACCAGTTATGTACATACAAATTTAAAACCCTATTGATTTCTCAGTAACTATTATTTGCATAATTTGTTCCGATTATTATGCTTTAAATGGCTGTAAATAAAAGAATCAATACATAGAAAAAAGTATTTAATATCAAAGGTTGAACATGTATTCAATTTTAAGGTATAATTCTGTAGCTGGACATTTAATTAAGGATAGTAAACTATATTGAAAAATAGAGTTAAACAAATGTAATAATCTGCAGTGTTATAATATCTTTAACAGCTCCATTTTATAACTTGTAAAATCAGTACCCAGTAGCAAAATCTTGGTTAGTAATTACAGCTTGACGCCGATGTGGCATAGACATTATCAGTTTCTGGCATGTTTCGACAAGAATGTTTGCCCATGCCTCACAAAAAGCTTCATTAAGTTCATCTAAAGTTGTGGTACGATAAGTGGCTACTTTTTTTTGATTTCGTGCAAAAGGTGCTCGATTGGGTTAAGGTCCGGGCTATTTGCTGGCCAATCTAGCACCGATACTGACTGACTGGTAAGAAACGACTTGACTGAACGGGTGGTATGTTTTGGGTCTTTATCATGCTGAAACATCCACATAATAGGGAGATGCTCCTCAGCATAGGGAAGCATTGTTTCCTCCAATATTGTTTTGTATTGATGTTGGTCTAAGTTACCCTGAACTTTCCTCACAGTTCCCACTCCACGTCCAGAAAATGTACCCCACATTTTAATGTTTCCACCGCCATGTTTCACCTGCGTTTTTGTGAATCTTGTAGTCATTTCCGCTTTTACTGGACGCCGTACGTATTGCCTTCCATCTGAAGAAATCAAATTAACCTTGGTCTCGTCAGAGAATAATACATGTTGCCATTGGGCGTAGGTCCAATGTCCATATTTACGTGCAAACGCCAAACGAGCATTTCTATGTTCTTTCTTCAACAACGGTACAACTTTTTGTTCTGGGCACAATTAAATCTATGTTATTGTGTCTGACATGTTGCACTGCATTGTATACCATATTTTTTGAACAATTTAAATGTTCTGCTATCGTTCAGTATGGCCAACCATGCTCGACAACAAACTTTATGATAATTTTTCGTGGTGTTTAATGACAACTTTATTTTTACCCATTTTTCTTCAAAATATTTTTTAAAACTTAAAAGAAATATCGGGATTGCCCCCAAAACTACCACAAAAAAATAAGAGAAGTAAAAAAGTATTGAGATTCAAATTTTGAAAATAGAATGCAATATCTCAGTGTCCCTAATTAAATGGCCAGCAAGCATTATTTGAACAAATAGCACTACAATAATCTATCAGCTATACTGTAAAGAGGTTTAATGTTTAAGAAGTTGTTATTGTTGGTATAATCGGGCATATAAATGACTAATTATACTTACATGTAAGAGATATGGAATATGGTTTAGACTCGTTGGAAAATAAAAAATAAATTCACAATTCGGTTTAACCAAACAGTGTCCCTAATTAGTTGACCACGACTGTATATGACCAGTACATATTATTATATTATTATAAATATATAAACTTCAAAATCAATTATCTCAAAACTAGTAAAATGTGGATTGGATCCTTTCTGCTTAACTACGTCCAATTAATAAAAACTTAGCTTTACAAATTATAGTAACAAGAAATATAAATGTTACAGATAAAAGAGGGGAAATGAAAGGGATGACTGTAGCCTTTGGTACTGCTTTATCAACAATTTATAAAACAAAAATCTTAAATTGCAATAATAATTTACAAGCGGCAAAATTGCATACGTCAATACAATAACAAACTTTGATTTCAATGTTTTTATTTAAAATGTAAATGACATAGAAAATGAATTGAGTGCATAAAAAAATATGAGAATCAAACCCCTCTTTTTCTCAAAGGTCATGGTTTCATCTCCATAAAAGTATACATTTTTCAGGATAAAATCCTTGATAATTTTTTGCAGTTTTTAAATTATTTTCATTAACCCATTACAGCATAAAGTTTATTATTTTGATTAAATCAATGATTATGTAAAATAATGTACAGTTGTGATGCTTTTAAGTATTTAATCAGCAAAAAACAGCACCTAAAGGCTAACTTCGGATTTTATGACCCGTTCGTAATATGGGACGCTATGCACTGTGAACCTGTAAGTTAATTGAAAGATGATGTTATTAGTAGAAATGAAACCCTAACTTTTATTTGAAAATTTATTATAAAACTAATCAAATGATATCATCAGTTTGGGGCATAATTGAAGGTTTTTAAAGCCTTTTAAAATAGATTTTATGAGTGTCTCAAGAAATTAATGTTGTTTTTGTTTTTTTTGTGAATATTCATATTCCGATCTGACCGTATTGCTATCGTGAACAATAATGTAGAATACTCAGACCAATGAACAAGTGCAATTTTGAATAATAATAATTCAAAATTTACTCACAATATTTATTTACAATTTTATTGGTTAAATGGCAAATAAGTGAAGAAAATAAATCATGTAATACTATTAAAAGTGATCAGGGCGAGTACTTTTTCTAACTTTGTATCACAAGCGGAAGTTAGCTTCCTGAACAAATTTTATTATAGAATATTCCTAGAAAAACATTTTTCTTTTTGATTTTCTTATGTGTGTTTAAGGAATCTGTTACCAAAATAAAAAAGAAAGACTTTTCGTGAAGTAGTGGGTAATTTATTTAAAAAAATGGCAATGTTTGACAATAAGACTTAAACCAGTATTTATTTGGAAGACTTTGCAAAAGCAAAAGCTTATTTAAATGTTTCCCTTTCAGTCTGTTTCGTTGCTGATTAACAATTTGAGCTGCTTTCGAAAACAAACGCTCAGACGGTACTGATGTTCCCACCATGGTCAAGTATTTGTAAGCAATTTTATGAAGTGTAGGAAGCTGAATTTTCAGATCATTCCAAATTTCCAATGGGTTCTCATTGAGTCTTCCCACGGGACTACGCAAGTAAATAGACTAGACAGCTCGCCAGAAATAGTATTGTCAGACTTCGCTGTTTTCAGCTCTTGTGTACTAATTTGTGGTGATCATCCCATAAAGAAAAGTTATCTTCAGGTTCTTTGATTTTTGCCACAGCTGAAGAGCAAGCAACTGGGTCTGTAAAATGCATTTTTTTAAACCTTGGATCCAATATCGTGGCTATCGCGAGAGGAGTCACCCATTCTCTTGTCAATCTCTTTAAGGACCAATGACTGTAATTCATTGGCAAGAGGTTCTTCGATACTAAGAGTTTTATAACTATACAATGTGTAACATAAGTCCCCAAAACTGCTTCAGGAGCAGATTCGGGAAACCCCATGCCGGTAGAACGGAGTCTGTAACTGTAAAACAAAAGCATCTAGAGGATTCTGAAATTTTAGAGACAGTCTAGCCTTAAGTATCAGCTGTTTGAGTTGAATGCCCTGAACACCAGGAGCGCAGTATTGTTTGTACACTGCATTTTCTAGGGATGCGCCAATTAAAAAGTTTGTCCATAAATATTATATCGATATTTTTTAACATTATCGATTCGTACTGTGTATGTATTGTTTGTGAAAAAAAACACTTTAAACCTGTATCCTGCAGTGAACCTTGAATGTTGATAGAAACCAATTTTTCCAAAACACAATTAATTACAATTTACCGAAAAATGAACCCACAACCAACCGACAAATATTATACCGACAGAGCATGCACTTTCTCATTTTATACCGATACTTTCATCCCACTCTTTCTCTGAACTCCCTATTTCGGATGCTGCACCGCATCCCACGTCACACCACTGATTTTGTAGAGCATTTATTCACATTTTGACCGCATTTTTTACCATCTCTCTCTCTAGTTTTCATAAAGTAACGTTGGGATAAGCACTGAACGAAGCAAAGCGAGACTAACATTTTGACTTAAAACTTCGCTTCGCTAAAACAGTTACTTGCCCAACGCGCCATTCTCTAATACTTTTCCATCGATATAGCCATCCCTACAGTAAATGACAAATTGTTTGGGTCCATAGTTCATTGAGAAAAAATACATATTATTCTCTCCTAGGAGATCCCCTCTGTGGTCTAGCGGTCCGGGTGTTGGACTTGACTGCATGAGGTCCCGGGTTCGAATCCCGGGTCGGCCAACACAAAGAAAATTGGATTTTTCCAATTTTCTAATAAAAAAATGTTGGTCGGGATTGGAAATGTGCCCGGTTGGCGATAGGCTTGCCACCTATCACATTGTGGGACTTACTGTCTTCGGCTAGTCGTGGGTGCCTTGGTTGTACCTCTGCCTACCTCTTCGGGGATATGGGCGTGAAGATACTTTTGCTCTCCTAGGATAATTAATAATTAAAGGGTTCTGCACACATTTACTTTTTACTGTCTTAAAAACATAACAAATTTGCCTTTGTTTTAAAAAGATAGGAAACATTAGGTATACAAATATATATCTTCACGCCACGTCCTTACCGAATTAAGCAGAGTATCATGCCAAATTACAAGTAAAGACCGCCGAAACAATCATGACGTTATAACAAGATTAAATTAAAAAATCATACCAAAATTGTATGAAAATTAGTTCATCTGTTTAAAAGCTATAGTACCACAGACATACACACTACCGCAACAGTCTTACCCCTCCTCCCCAATTTTATTGTTAGGGGTTTATTTCGCATTATTATTTTGCTGATTTTGCTGCATTTTTTTTATTAACAGCTTTTTTATTTAATAAAAGTTAGAAAAGAAATAAGATTTCAAGTGAAAAAAACTGCGCCGAAATCGGACCATCGGTTTCAGTGCTACGGTCTTACAAAGTGTATGCATTTCATCAATTTTGGAAAAGAGGTGATACACTCTTGAAACTGCTGAGTCGATTTTCACCAAACATATCTAAAAACACTAGCAAGGGCTTGAAACTGCTGAGTCGATTTTCACCAAACATATCTAAAAACACCAGCAAGGGTACTATAGCCATTGAATAAAAAAGCTAATCGAAATAGGTCTATCCGTTTAAGCGCTACGATTCCACAGACAGACAGATTGACATACACAGACGTCGACGTCAAACTTATGACATCCCTCTTTTTGCGTCGAGGAAAAACGATTTTTTCTAACAATTTTTTTTTTCAAATAAACACTTAAAAAAGACTTCTCAAAGTCAAATTACCTATATCACGTTTAACGTCACGTTTAATAAGGGTTCGCAAAAACTAATTTAAAACAGAACCCTAATTGTTCTCTTTTTAAAGCAGGGCATTCATTGGCTAATACGTAGCCATGTCTTCACAGCGTTTTAATACCAAGTCTAAACGGGATCCCTAGAAAGTGGAAAATTATGAAATTAAAATTACAAGACATTAAAGTAGCAGATTTCTGAACGAAAGTAGTCGGTCTAAATTAATGAAGTAGAAAACATAATATTTAATGGCACATTATTAAGATCTTAACAATTAACAAAATAAAATCAATAATTCCTTATTACAAGATGAGATCATGTTGAAAACATTTGTAATTAATTCAAACATTTAGTGAATTCATAAATAAAATTGTGTACGTCATTGCTTGGTTTTAAAACACATCTACATATGTGTTACTTACAGAGAATAATAGTGTTAAAATAATAATTAAATATTTCGTAATTATTTTTGACACTAATAAAAAATAATAAAATGGTTGTAATAA
>NJDC01002553.1:35628-68181 GCA_002245475.1 Calephelis virginiensis
TATATACAAAAAAGGTTTAAAAAATTAAAACTAGTTTTAGAAAAAAAATTGGCAATCTGGTGTCTTAAAAATATGACAGTGGGAAGTAATGGGTTAACATAATTAGCATGGTGTGGAGATCTTATTTTTCCTATTCTTAAAAATAGTTTTACAAGCTTATAAAAATGTTAATTTTAATTATCGCCTGTGTGGTCTAGCGGTTCAGTTGTTGGACTTGACTGCATGAGGTCCCGGGTTCGAGTCCCGGGTCGGGCAACAAAAGAAAATTGAGTTTTTTCCAATTTTCTAAAAAAAAAATGTTGCTCGGGATAGGATATGTGCCCGGTTGGCGATAGGCTTGCCACCTATCACACTGTGGGACTTAGTATCTTCGGCTAGTCGTGGGTACCCTGGTGGTGCCTCTGCCTACCTCTTCGGGGATAGGGGCGTGAAGAAGATACTTTTTAATTTTAATTAAATTAATGTAAATAATCATGATCAAAAACTTACTTTTGTTCGTTTTTTAGATGACAGCGTCACAGTAATTCAGCCGTTCCTCGTGGGCCATTGGCGTGTACTAAATATAATACGTGGTGTAGAAAACAATAAAAAAGCGACGTTGGCAGCTCGCTAACGGTCACTGGTTCTACGAAATCGCGTGTGTCGCAACTCTCCTCTGTCACAACCCTCCTCGGTCTCCCCTACCTAAAATCTACTCGTAGTTAAGTTGCATTTTTTTCTATGCAGTACAGTGTCCTAATGTGATTTCACTGTTTTAATGCTGCGTAATAATATTAGCGACACGTAAACCAAAGTCTTATTATTATTTTTATATGAGTGAATTTGTCATTTTTTTTAAATAAGAGATCTAAAAGTTTATTATTTATGGTTATTCCTTTATTTGAATTGGAATGCCACTTTTCTAAATAGTTTTTTTGTTCAAAAGCGCAATACTTAATGCGCCGACTTATGTCGGCAACTTTTTGTCGTCGGGTTAGTTGGCGGCTTTACTCATTGCAAGTCAATACAAGCAAAAAAACAAGCACATCACTACAGCTCGAGTGTCGCCGGGCAACTAATCGCTGGCGTAAGTCCGCAAGCCTTAAACATGTCGGCGGACAACACACGCGGGTGCATGTTGCCGACATGATGCTTTTTATCAAGGCCGCCGGATTGAGTCAGTGGGCAGCGTCGGCGGCCCGGCGGGCTCAGTGTGTATTACGCTTAAATCTCTCACCATGAAATGAAAATTTTCCGAAAAAACTAGATTCCATCCAAAAGGTAACGAAGTAAACTTTAAAAAAATCTCATGTGTTCGTTATTGCAGCAGTCTTCTATTATACTCGTATATAAATAACTATCACTTATTAAATAATGAGGAAGCAATGACGAAGCGCATGTACATGTACATTGCAACGTGAGCTTTATATACGGATTCTTTTTTTCAATTTAAATTTTTTACCTTTTTTTCTCAGTCCACTTTTATAATGAAAATAACAGCCAAGAATTTTACTTTCCGCCATTATTTTGTGCATATCGTTCATAGCTGGTGCCTCGAAATCAGTTTGGATATTTTTTGGTTTTCAATCCGACACTTGCAACTTTATTAATTAAAAAAAGGGTTCATAAATCCCCGGGTTTTTTATTTATCAGCAAGGCGTATACAAGGGATACAACATTTGATGATGCTTTGGATTTGTCCAAATCACCATGGGTTGTGTACAATTGGTTGAAGGCCTTATGCCATAGTTCAAAGTACTATCTGCGAAAAATATGGTCAACAGTTACTAGTAAACGTTTGGCCCTAGTCCTATTCTACGCATCTCTATAGTCAACTAGGAATATTTTTTTTTGCCTTTATAGGCATCTGGGATTTCAACCACGGAAGCAGTCTTAAAAGTGGTCCTTTGTACATCTAGTGTTTTATTTCTAGTATTGTATAAAAAAATAATAAACTGTGCTCAATGAAAGTAAATTTGGTATCTTGGCTACAAGGTCAATTTCAAAATCTGTTATGGAAGTCATTTCGTTGTTAAATATCGCTGGTTTTGGGTTTGGTTTAGTTGCAACTAATCTCCGACATTGGTTTAGTTGTGTCTTAATTATATTTGCATCAAAATTTGGTTGGCTTTAATGGGAATCATCGCTCACAACTTGATTGTCTTTTGTGACTACATGTCCGCGACATTTCAGTATTTTAAACACTTGTACCATTTTTGTGTTCTCGTTTTTCGTTGTCCTGATGGCCGGCCGACGCAATAACAGAAGTCCGCCTCGTTTTAATTGCGTAAACTCTAATTCTGTCAGACTGGAACTTATCAGCACCAACTCTTTTTGTTTCTTTTTGTTGTTGTTTGTAGATAACAATATTCCTACAAATATTAGTGCTTTGATCATTCCGCAAACTGTAACCGTCAAAAATAGATTGGTCTTACTTATGTATCCCATAATTAAACTCTTCGTTCATACGATATATAACCCATTCATCCGCATAACTCATCTGAATTATTTTAGTTCGTCGTTCATTCAGCCATATATATATTCCCCCATCATCCGGAACAGAATTATAACCCTAACCTGTAGTGGTGAAAAACAGTAATATTTATACAGTTGTGGGTCCACGGGAGCCGCTTATTTTTTATTTTTAATAAAATGAAAATACATTTCAGTTTTAAGTTTTAAATTTTCTAAACTGTACATTGAAACATTTACTATCGTATTATTAAAAAAAAATAAAAACTTTTATTTTATCTGTATTGGCTTCTAATCAGTCTTTATTTACTTAAAATAAACTATAATCACGTTTACGAAAAATAATAATTTGAAATAGAAAAATATTTACATATCAATCTCCCATGTCCTTATATATCCCTGGACCCTGATTGTTCACTATCGAAGCTAACTATCATCAGAATCGTCCTGCACAATAATGCAAACAACAACACTATCTAAAATTCCTTGATGTTTGCAATATTTGTTCTCAATTTTAATCACGTGGTTTTAAAAATTTAATTTACTTTCTGTCATTAAGCAGAAACTAAATTAATATAAATATGTATTTAAATATATATAAAATAATAAAGTAGAATAGTTAAATTAAGTTATAATATTATAATTATATAAGGTTTAGGTTGTGGAAGCAGTTAAATAAGGATGGAGCTAATTTTGGCTGGTGAATTATCAAAATTGATTAGCCGATGTGACACATGTATAGTTCTCGAGCGCCAGTCACATCATTGGTCTTTAGAAGCTACCATACCGAAATAAACCTAACTAATAGATTGCCGGATTGTTCGTCGGGTGATCGAACCATTAATCTCAAGACAGGGACTTTCTCGACTGACCAGGAAACCTAACTCTATGAGATGTTGAATTAAAGATTTAATTAATAGTTATAAAAATGTAATGCTCAGTTCTAACAATATCTTTTTCCACTTATGAATTAGGTTGAGCAAATATACTGTTACGATATTACATTTTTAAACAAATATGTAGGCTGGTTCATCTGGCAAACTGGTTATCTTATATTATCAAAAGTAAACTAAATGCGGTTTTTTTAAACAAAATAATTAAAGGGACTTCTCTTGGTTTCCGATGGATCCCTGCGAACTCAGAAAACAGCGCCGCTTAACAGGTCCTGACATCCTCCACATCTCAATATTTGTGGGAGTTCTATTTCAGAATCAGCTTCATGGTAGTACAACTTCTAAGCATTTCAAGGAATTATGCAGATCCGATTTGCAAAATAAAACGGATAACGGAAAAAAAATAGGGAATAAGAAAAGGCGTGTATATAACAAAATATACACGCGTTATTGGCGTCTTCCAGAAATTTCAAAGATATTGCGAAACATAATAAAATATAATGCTTACCCCAACGGCCTTTTAATTTATATTAATATGGCATGATAATTTGCCTTAATTATGCCTCATTTGGGCAGATTCAAAAAGATTTAGAAATGCATCTTATTTTCGATGTTACTCCTCGGAGCAATTTTTACGTAAAGCTAACTGTCAAGTAAAATTTTGACAAAGAGGACTGACACATGACAGTTAGTATTTATTTTTTTATTTGTTAACGTGTGCATAGCCAATGACACGTTACAACAGTGCTCCTACTTCTTTATAAAATAGTTTCATACCATGATTTCGTTTGGATTTGGATCCACAAATTACACATTCTAAACTGGTAGGTATCTGTAACGTAGTAGGAGACTGTTTTCGTAGATTCAATTAATCGATTCCAAATAAATAAATCCACAATAACAATAAGTTGAGAGAGAAATTAGTAAAAAGAAAAGCCAAAAACCTATTTCTAACAATTTTAAAATTTTCAAGCAAATGTAAAAGTGTTACCAACTCATATTTTAAAAAAAATTAAATTCCCTATTTGACTGTCGAAAATCAGACTAAAATTATTTGGAAAGTTTGCAAACTACATAATTAATGCTATATCAAAATAAGCACTTATTAATTCATATTTATTCGTTATTCATTCAATTGAACGCTCCAATCATTCTGAACTTTATTATACCATTCAAAGACTTTTTTTAAAAAAAAAACGCATATTAAAAGGTAATCCTTAATTATCTATTATATAAGAGTTTGGTTATTTAAGGAATTTGTTTTTGACGTTAAACCAATTCTCAAAGTTCCAAATATTTTGTAACACTTAGTCCTATGGCATGGTGCTGAATCATGCATATAAATATGATCTTTATCATTTGGTAACCATTCCTGTAATTGAGGAGTCGGTCGACTTTCGAGGGCATCCTGGTATTGGTCTTGTTTCATTGTTACTTTAAAAATGTAAAGACGCCCAACACCCCTACTGTTAATAACAGACCAGACCATAATCTTACTAGGATGTTTTACTGTCTCAACAATGCACTGTGGGTTAAATTTCTCATAAGTGCGTCGTCGAATAAATTAACTTTTGTCAACCAAAATTTCAAATGTGGATTTGTCCGAAAAACATACCTAGAAACATAATATGTAGATATTTTACTATAGCGCATCTACATATGCCGCCGGGTTTCAGACCGCCTTGCCGCTGAATGCAGGCCGCCGGCTTTTCTGGCGGCTGCCAGCGGCCTGCAGATGCGGTTGCAATTTTCGCAGTAGTGCTGCGACTTTCGTCGAAGTTAGTCATGTACGTAGGATTGAATGATGTTGCACTATAATATAGTTGCATGTATCGCAAGTGTAGTGTTGTATGTTATCATTCGTAAAAAGAACCGCAAAATCGAACGAAGATATTGGGTCAGACCATGTCTACAAAATAGGCCTAATGTGTCCCTGATACTTGAAGGAAAGGATGACATAAACCGAAGAAGGAATCGTTCGAAATTTGACACTTTTCTAAATGAAATGAAAATTATTTATTTGCGGAATATGTGTGTTGAAAAGTTGTTATAAAGATATTTAAGAATACAACATATTCTACCACATTGTGGTGTGCTAAGGATGTTTAGTGAAGAATTGGAAATATTACTGAATTTAACTGGACTCATGATATCAAAAACTGACACCCGCTAGAGAAATGCTGTGGCAGCTTCCGATCGACTAGCAATTACTTTGAGATACCTGGCTACAGGAGACTCTTATTTTTCACTCGGCACTCTGTTTAAAGTGTCTCAACAAGTTATTTCTTTAATAATTCCAGATGTTTGTCAAGTTTTGGTATCTTTCTACATTATCCAATTATTTAAGGGTAAGTACAAATATCCATAAAACATTAGGTAGTTAGAAACTGAATCTTCCTAAGTGACATATCTATTCCTAGTCGATATTGTATTCGTACAGTGATCTTTTTCAACACGAGTTGCTGGTTACAAGCGACAATGCCTCCACTCATAACGGCGGCTGACCGCAGACTAATATTTCATTACAAGTTTTTATAAGAAAAAATCACGGCAGTGACCAATAAAATAACCCTTAAATACAAGCAGTTAAGGTGCACGCGATAAAGGTAAATTTGTTAAAAAATCAAGATAGATTTAATTTTTTTTTGGACTATTTGGAACATTTTGATAGTTTTTTCTGCCACAATTTTGAGTTGATCATGTCTGGTTACATAAAATATTTTTAAATAAATACATTTCTGTTATAAATCATACGAAAAATGTTCCTAAACTCAATACGTTATCGTCGATTTTGTGTGTAGAGGTTCCGGAACTACGGATTAACGATACTATAAATCAACATTTTTGAAAAAAAATGCGAAAATTTGAAGATGACGAATTAATCTGTCTGTGGTAATTAATATTTAGATGTAGTTTAGTTTAGTTCGGCCGCAAAATGTAACGAAAATCTGCTTATTTTGGTCAAATTTGTAAACGCGTCCTTCAAGGTCCATTTAGACGAGGAGAGTTTCTCGTCTCGAAGATACGATTATCGAAGGAATATAAAACATTTTTTTCGTGTAAACATTTGCTCTCCTCGCTCGTTGCTTTGGGCGACAATTGCCTCGCAATGGTATGGTTATGTCCGTGTAAACAGAATTTCAAAGCAATAATCGTATTTCGAGATTTTATGCCAGTTGCTACCATGAGTGCAGTGCGCGAGGGTGTTTTAATTATATCTGCTCTTTTAAGGCAAGAATTAGTTAAACGGAAAAAGAAGAAAAGGTGTTGGGTTAAACAATGGATAGCGAGAAGAAATGATTTGGGAGCATCTAACACGTTATGCTTTGAATTACAATTGGAAGATGAAGAAACGTGTGTTTTACATAACTGGTTGAGAAAAACATCGCCAAAAGCATACACTCCTCCTGGGTTTTTAGATGAAGAAACAGGATCTGGTATACGACCAGGCGCGTGGAGAGAAAGCCACACAAATGGAGCCTTTGAATATATATTTTCGCCAAATTATGGTAACTCTACCAGAGAGGCAACGTCAGTTCGTGAACAGTATTGTGATTATTTTAATAATCTGGGAGCAGTTCCGTGGCAGGAAAATGCAATATTTTTATAATAAACAGCTAGAAATAAACGGAACCTGGTATTTTATTATTTTTATCACTGTCCAAAAAATACTTACTAAGTAAATAGGTAGGTACTCACCAGATTTGAGACTATTGATCGAAATTCTGAAGATTTTCTCAAAAATGAATCTCAAGTATTGTACCAAGACAATTTAGGCACGTACACATTTCCAGCCCCAACTCCAGTTCTCATAGAAGATCTGATTTTTTTTTCGTTCTTGCAAATATTGACTTCGCATATTTTTAATTTTTACGGTAATTTCCTTAGGGCCAAATTCCTCAATACCCAATTCTTTAAAAAATCATTCAAGGCTACATTTCTTGCATCACGGTTTTTATAATTTTCATTCTCCTTGTTTCACAATCACTCGTAACTTCTATACGGTACAATGAACTTAATATTGTCGGCAGTACCGAATTTAAAAGCTTTTTGTGACATTTTCGAACCATATACTAGTAATCACTAAACTCGAATGACAAATCTTGCACTAGAAACGATTCAAACTGATTTGTACGATACTGGTATCAACTTGAAAATATGTCACTCGGGATCGTGTTTAATCAAGTCGAGATTCTCGTAAGCAACAATCTGATTACTATACTTTCGTCGTGTAAACAAACATAAGCAATTATCGCCTAGCGATAAGTCATATACGACTCGCATTACATAATCGTATGCGAGATTTTAGTTCTTGTCTGTATGTAAACATTTTGATACGATTGTGTTATGGCGATTATTGCTTGTGATAGTAGCGTATAGTTTCTCGCACGAACGAGAACGAGAAACTCTCCTCGTCTAAATGGACCTTAAGAGATACTCGTAATATCTGTGCACACTTCTGACCTCAAGTCGTGTTCCTTTTGGTATGCTGACACTGTATACATATTACGTTGCGATCACGTAGATGTGTAAGGCGCCATTTTGTGTATTAAAAGACTAACTCACCCGCGACTCGAGCGATTCGGTGGCATAGGTTTGACCAAATTCTTAATTTTAAAGTAAAGTTTGCATAGAAATAGGCAGTTTGTATAGAAACACCATGTTCGGGTAAGTGTTCGCAAAGTTTATCATTAGCTAATTCTTCATCAAATATAGGGATTCTTTTAATAATATTTTTTATAAAATGGCAATTGGCTCGATCATTCAGTTTTCCATTGGTTTCCGTAATACTTGACCAAAAGAGAATCGACATCATCCAGTTTTAATCTATCCTGTAATTCGCTTCTTCTTGCAGTTTAAAGCGACCTCCCTTATTCTTTACCCAGGTTATATAATATCTTTTACATTTCTCGAATTTGAAGTGATACTGATTGGTAGTTTTTATTATATTGAGAATTATTCTTGAGTTGTATTATTTGTTCCTTGTTTTTTATATCTTTTACTATGTGACAGAAAATTCTGTCCCTGCACCCATGAAACTTTTGTCCAAGGATTAGAGCTTGTGCGTTGTATGTGTTTGGAGACTTATAATAGTGACATGGTTCTTGCGAGCTAATTCTATTATTTCTAGATTTGGCACTTGGGTTTGTTTTATCAATGAAATGCTTGAACCATTCAGTGAATAAATTGGATTGTATCCAACCAAATAGATGAACTTTACCAACCGATCCAGGTTGAGCACCTTTCATCTAAACATCTGTGAATTTTTTTGCAAGTGAAAATCGTCATAGGTGGCCCAAAAAAACCTTGATGAACTAATGCAACAATCAAGAATCCTCGTTCAGCAACTGTTACGGCTCCAAACTGCTTTTACTCCGTTCTTACCTACCACCTGGGGTACTTTTGACTGCACTATTGTCAATCTAGTCTCATCTACATAAATATTCCTGTCTGGAGGATAATGGGTATTATTCAATTCTGGTTTCAAAATATTAAAAGAATCTTTGAGTGCTGATTGTTAAAGCTTTAATCACGAGCCTACGATGTCCAATTGGTCTACTTAGGGATAAATTATCTTTATTTATGTTTAAGGAGTTGTCTTACCAAATTATTATGGATCACATTTATTTCTCTTAGCCAATTAATTGATAAGCCATTTTCGAACATCGATTGTAGCAAGTCCATAGTATCTAAATGTACATATTTCACTAGCTTTCTTTCTAGCTCTGTTGGAAGTTTTTCTACTACGTGGTTTACTAACATATAATTGTAAAGATTCTCGAAGCTCCTATACTAACCTTTTGAGTGTAGATCTAGGTACAGAAACTTTTTTCTGTTTCCAAATTCCAAATTGTGACAAGCCCTCGCTAAAATATCGATACTGGAAATATGAAAGGGCGTAAGGGACAAAGTTCGACTTTTCAGGAGAGCCAAAAAACGAAAAAAAAGTGACAAATTTTAATTTAACTTTTCAGCTATTGAATGTATCTAAATGACTTCTAGAGCTAAGTTTCTTAGATTTGGACATTTTTTCAATATTTGATGTCGATATTAAACTATCTCTTGTTGTTTTAGTTAGCATGTCCCTAACGACCAAAATAACTGTAAACAAATCCCTTACACTTGTCATTTTTTAGGCTTGTTACTTATCTACTTGGCGTAAAGGACAGTAATATTAGTTTTTGAATTTAATTTTGTCGTAAGAGGGGTCACGAGTTTTTAGACGTAAAAAAATGTTGAACCTTACAGGCGTGACTATAGAGTCCAAAATACCTAATTGTATGTATTCGCAATTGAAGTAATCTCTAAATTGTAATGGTATGATATTAAATAAAAAAAAATAAACCAGATTTCATAATTACTATTTATAATTTATTTTGAAAAAAAAAGTTTCTTAAAATAATTGCACATAATCTAAAAACGACTATTTTAATTATTACCAGCAGTCCTGATGTACCGATGTTTACAAACTTTATGACAAAGGAAAGGCAATAGGTAAATAATTATGTCTTTTCTAATTACTTTGAATAATAAAAGGAACATCTTGTAAGAGAGCATTCTGCACGGTAGTGCAAATAACAAATAAAATAAAAAAAAAATAAGTGTAATTTCTAATAGGAACTGAGTTATACTTAATACTAATAGGAACAAGTTGTAAATTTTCAAATATAAAATAATTGTGAATTACTCTTCAACGTCACTTATATCTTCTTCATCAGTTTCTGGCAAGGTGTCGATGATTGTATTATTAGTTGGGAGACTTAAGTACTCATTATGGAATCGTTTGGGTATAGTATTAACAGTACAAAGTTTTCTAAATCTTTATCATTTGTCACAGAAATTGGCAATTTTTTAATGTACAGACGTGGCAAGTCATTGGGATTTAGGGAAAATTCGTTATAAGGTAGGTATATTGTCTTCATTTTGTTTTTCAGTGTTAAAGTTACTTTTGGTTTCTATTGTCAATAACTTCTTTCGTCCTCTTCCTTTTTTAGTGCTTTTTCCTGTGGGTTTTTCTCTTTTCTTTTTTTTGCTAAGTGTATATCATGTGTTGTGTGCTGTCCACAGACATGCTGTACTTAACTTTTATTATGAATGGGTTATCTTTTTTAAAAGTGCATATCCT
The DNA here is from genome assembly GCA_002245475.1 of Calephelis virginiensis. Lineage (NCBI taxonomy): Eukaryota > Metazoa > Arthropoda > Insecta > Lepidoptera > Riodinidae > Calephelis > Calephelis virginiensis. The sequence goes on from NJDC01002553.1 coordinate 46,099, forward strand.
GATGTCTTTGATTCGCAATTGTTTGTGTTGCAGAGTAGTCATAGTAAATAATTTATCGGCGAACTTTTCCCAGTTTATAATATCTTGGTGTTCTAAAATTGATACCTTGTAGGGAAATGGTCTCTTTCTGGCGGTTTCCATGAATCCTAGCCATTGAGACGGAGCCCAAACAATGATTTTTTTAATTTCTCTCTAAATTAAAGCATGAACGCTGTCAACAGGTATGTACAGTCACGTGCAATATAATATAAAAAGTATACACGGGCAGATTTTCAAATAAATGTTCACTCTTAAAATTTCAAAAACAAATAACCACTTAACAATTATTATTTATTATTATTTATTATTTATTTATTATTGTTCTCCCAGTTGCCGTCGTGTTAGAGTCACGGTGTTGATGTCGTCGGATAGGGATAGGTTTCAAACCACCCAGAAAAATCCGAAACCTTGGAAATGTAGACCTGGTAAAAAGTCGGTCGAAGGCCTGCCTAAACGGTGACACCTAGCGGGACCGTTTTGGCACCATTTTTCCTCTTTTAGGAGGCGATTGCCAAAAGTTGTATGAGAAAATCCAAAATGGCGGAAACAAGATGGCCGCCATACAAAATTGATTCGCCTGTTACGTTCGAACCGTTAGAGTTAGAAAGTTGCTTCCTTAGAAGTTATTGATCGGATTTGTAAGGGTTCTTTGAATTTTGGAAAAAAAAAATCAAAATGGCGGAAAAAAGATGGCCGCCATACAAATTTGAAAAGGCTGTAGATTTTAAACGGTTACAGTTGGACATTTGCTTCCAAAGTGAATATTGCATAGTATTGCCAGGGCTTTTTGGATTTTTTAATTTTTTCAAGATGGCGACCATTTTTTTTTTTTTAAATTCTTGAAAATTGGAGGTCAAGTCGCCAAACACGACTTTAAGGGGTAATCGGGGGCGGGGATTTCGAATTTTTTATTCATTTTCAAATCCAAGATGGCGACCGGAAGTTATAATTGAAAAACCGCCACGGTGGTCTTAGCTTAAAAATTGTTTTTGATTGAAATTCCATAAATTTTAAAAGTAAGAAATAAATTGTAAAATCCGGTATACGTTGATCTGGTAAAAAGTTAGGTGACGGCCTGCCTAAACGGAAAGACATGGAGGATCGGTCATGGTGCCAGTTTGTAGAGCCCAGGTCGCAATTAGCAGAACTTGTGAAAAATATTTCAAAATTGCGAAAAACAAGGTGGCCGCCATACAACAGTCGGTTTTTTTCCATTTTTTAAGATTCTTAACCGTTATAGACATACTCGATATGAGTGTCATTTGAGACATAAACGAGGGCGCTGATTCTTAATTTGGCGGCCATTTTGAAATCCAAGATGGCTACCGGAAGTAATTATTGAAAAACCGCTATGTAAGACCTAGACTAAATCTTTTTGAACTTTTAAATAAAGCCTAATTCAAAAGTAAGAAATATAAAATTTTTGCTTAGCTACCTGTACCTGGTAAAAAAATGACCAGAGGTCAGTTTAAACGGAAAGGCGTAGCGAGTCTGAAGTACCGCCATTTCTTAGAGCTTATAAGGCAATTGCTAGAAATTGAAAAAAAAATTGAAAATTTGGAAAACAAAATGGCTGACATCCAAAACAAAATTATATGTAAAATTGCTATTTTCTAAACCTTTTCATAAAATGACCATATTGGTGTCATTTGAGACTGAAAAGAGGATGCTGATTTCATATTTGGCAACCATTTTAAAATCCAAGATGGCGACCGGAAGTAATTGTTGAAAATCTGGTACAGCTATGATGCAATAAAAAATCTTATGTCTTCTGATAGCGTTTACTTTAAAAGAACATACTGCATAATTCCTGTTGAGCTTCCTTAAGTTGGACAAAAGTTTGGCAACGGCCAGCCAAAACTAAAACAAGTAGTGAGATCGAGATAATGTTATTTTATAGAGCCTAAGTGGCAAATACCAGAGCCTCATGAAAAATTTTCAAAAACACAATGGCTGGTGTTGAAAAACCCATTTCTGCTGAATTTTCAATTTTCAAGATTAAAGCACCGCGAGCTCACAGTGAGGCCACAGGCCGAACTGTGAGCACAAGGTGCTACTCGCGAGCTGCTTGTTGCTCGCGCAGCACGCGATATGTGTAGTTTGAATGAGTTTTAACTTTAAATACACCTGATTAAGTCCTGCGCTCATTTTGAAATATCGAGTTTAGTATGGACTTTGATGTCTTGAGATGTAGACTGGAGCACCGCGAGCTCACAGTGAGGCCGAAGGCCGAACTGTGAGCGCAAGGTGCTACCCGCGAGCTGCAAGCAGCTCGCGCAGCACTTGATATCAGTAGTTTGAATGAATTTGAACTCTAAGTACACTTGAATAAGTCCCCTCAGGCGAGAAAAGACTTCACCATCTCTTACTTTACTTGGTGGCATTTTGCGAAATACTATATGGAGAATGCACCTATGGGAAATATAGATTTGAGTGTCGACTTCAATGTCTCAAGGGCGTTGCCTGAAGCACCGCGAGCTCACAGTGAAGGCCGCAGGCCGAACTGTGAGTGCAAGGTGCTACTCGCGAGCAGCTTGCAGCTCACGCAGCACGCGATATATGTAGTTTGAATGAGTTTGATCTCTTAGTTCACTTGAATAAGCCCCTTCAAGCGAGAAAAGACTTCACCATCCCTTACTTTGCTTGGTGAAATTTAGCGAAATTCTATATTATGGAGAATGCACCTATGGGAAATATAGATTTGAGTGTCAACTTCAATGTCTAAAAGGTGATGCCTGAAGCACCGCGAGCTCACAGTGAGGCCGCAGGCCGAACTGTGAGCGCAAGGTGCTACTCGCGAGCTGCTTGCAGCTCGCGCAGCACGCGATATGAGTAGTTTGAATGAGTTTGAACTCTAAGTACACTGGAATAAGTCCCTTCAAGCGAGAAAAGACTTTACCATCCCTTACTTTACTTGGTGGCATTTTGCGAAGTTCTGTATGGAGAATGTACCTATGGGAAATATAGATTTGAGTGTCGATTTCAATGTCTCAAGGGCGTTGCCTGAAGCACCGCGAGCTCACAGCGAGGCCGCAGGCCGATCTGTGAGCGTAAGGTGCTACTCGCGAGCTGCTCGCAGCTCGCGCAGCACGCGATATGTGTAGTTTGACAGAGGTTTAGCTCAAACTACTACTGATAACCTCCTTTCAAGCAAACACAACTCTTCACCATTCTTTACTCAAAGAATATAAAAATGAAAAGTGTAGCTACGACTAATCACACTGGCCAACGGTCCACATGGGCGGCGGATCACACGCGGGCTGCTCGCAGCCCGCGCCGCGCGAAATACTAGTTTATACTATATACCCATCCGCGTTTCTCACAATAACGTTTCTGAAAACAATCTGTGTACATATTTTTGCCAGTAAGTTATTGTGAGAAACGCGGATGGGTATATAGTATAAATCGTCGCCTTGGAGGCCAATGGACCTAAGCCACAGTTTTTACGAAATGGAGTTAAATGCATTAACGTATTCACAAATAGCCGCAGTTTATGTTAGTCAATAGATTTAACCGAAATCGTAATTGTAAACAGGTTTTTTATTAATTTGCCAATAGTTGTAAGTGTAGTTTCAATGAAAGCTAAAAAGTCTATGCCGCTTAGTTTCAATTAAATTTCAATTAAGTTTTTCAATTAAAGCATTCAAAGGTTACACATATTAATAATCTTAAGTAAAATATTGAACCTTCTACTGAAATGTGACGCTGATTTATGTTAAAATAACTGTTTTTGCTCGCGTCATTTATTTTTCAAACGTCCATATCTCAGAAGTGCATTTCAGTGGCATAGCTCCATTACCCTCCAAGGCGACGAAATTATTAAGTGGTTATTTGTTTTTGAAATTTTAAGAGTGAACATTTATTTGAAAATCTGCCCGTGTATACTTTTCATTTGCACGTGACTGTACGTGTGTCCTTTTAAAAGGTAATTGATCTGAATTGTCATCAATTTTTTTTAATGTAATAAAAAATTACTCAAAATTGACAAAATAACTTTGTTTTTGTTTTGTCCCGCGCAGTTATCACAGTACAGAATCAATTTTTTTATTCCGCGGCTATCAACCTCATTCAGATATTTGAAAACGCATGTACCAATTTCACAGCTTCCGCGCTTCCCATCTAATTATCCCCAGGTATAACAAAATACGTTTTGGGTTCGACTTTCGTAAACTGTAAAGTTATACATTGCGTACTTGCGTGAATAATATAAAACTACACTTTCACCATATGAGTTCCATATGGAGTAGAGAGCACTTTTTGTAAATCAAAGCTCGCTGTTAATGTATCAGGGTCGTTTAAATTTTGGTGTAAATCAAAAAAACGTTTATAAGTATCTGCCTTCTCCTTTAAGTGGGTTGCCATCTCTTCAGCATGTCTCATTAGGATTGTTTTCTTGGCTGGTACATATAATACACTTATCCTTTTTTGGTACATGGAAGCTGTAATTATATTCACTGAATAAATTTCTGAACAACTTTTCGCTTAAGAAAGTTTCCGACTTTTCTTCACAATATTTGACTTACAAACGATACAGATTGCTAATGTTTTTAAATTCTAGGGGTAAATAAATTTTGGACGTTTTCTTGCGATTATAGTGAGATGGCTGGGTAGGCAAGGATTCTATGTAGTTTTTAGCAAAAGATTTAGTATTCTCATCGAATTCAGGTTACTGTATCAGACAGTGTAAAGCGCACGAGAGTATGAGACGTTAACATTTGTCGTATGGCGCGCTTTTTATGTTATGAATTCTTCCAATTTTCTTAAGGGACAATAAACACAGTATGTCTTTTTTTATTATATTGTAAGGTCCAGTTAATAAATATATATTTTGAAATTATTAGCGTAAGGGTTTTGTTGTTAAATAAATGTACGTTAAGCTATTTTTTTCTTAACTAGAAATTTGTTTTGTACTATACGTCTATTTTTTTAATCAATTAGACATTTTGTAGCTAAAAAAGTTGGGGCGTAATGGACATTTTTTTGAGATATCGCTACTTCGAATACACCATGCGATGGAACTCAAAATTCTGAATCTTATGGTATATATAACTCATTTTCAAGGTGTTGTCCCTTACGCCCTTTCATATTTCCAGTATCGATATAGTCACTAGGACACGAATATTTGTTTTGTTGATTTTGACCTATATTAATATATAATATGACGTTGTTTATGGAGGGTTGGATGTGAATGTCTATTAATTTTTACCTGCTTTTAAATTGGCTCCATTCTCACGTAACTAGTTGAAAATCAGGAACAGCGTCTTCTATGTCGTGTAATATAAAATCATATGACAAGGGCCGTAGTGCAATATTCAATTACGAAGCTATTCCCGCTTTAAACCCGCGGTTATTATAATAACTAGCTCGTGTATGAGGTGTGACAGGTGTGTAACTTTTGTTATAATATAATAACAGGTTTGTTTGTCCATAGATTTCAATGGCAGAGAATGCTAACAACGGCGGGATTTGCGAAGTGTGCATCACACAACTACGGAACGCGTCCAACTTTAAGAAGCAAGTGCAAAAGACTGAAGAGAAGTTTCAGAAGAATTTACGAGAGGGCACTTTGCCGTGTAAGCTTTTCTTTGTAGATATATTAATTACCTACGGCTTAAAAGATTGAACTTCGAACTTGTAGTGTTACTCTTGAATTTCGATTCATGCAATATTGAAAAAAGAAACGCTAAGTTTGCAAAATGATTTACAATGTAAAAAGTCGAGATACAATTACAATTTTAGGACCCTATCTAAGAAATGGGAAAGGACTAGTTTTGCATCTAGATTTAATGCATATAGTTTTGAACACAGTATTAGCGAATTATCAACATATAGTTTCCAAAAAAATAAACGAATCCGCTGAAATAATTTATTGTTTATTATTAACATAATGTTAATAATTCACTCCTATTGTGTTCGAGGACGGCTTTCGGCTCACAATTGACATAACCATCCAGCGCGCCAAATATCTCAGAAGTCCGAACGCTCAAGGTCAACGTCCGCGACTTATGTGAGATAGTTTGCAAGGCTCAGTTTTATTTCATTATCTAGATACCGTGTTAGTCGCGGCATTCATCCGAATCCGTCAACAGCATCAGACATTTTGTTTTAGCTTAAGAGATGTTCCGCACTACGTTCGATCCGAATCCGATTCGTACCCCTGAAAATATGGTTCGTACCAGGCGTATAACTATTTCTATGGTAAATTACGCACTAAATCCAATTTCCGCCATCTGATTTCATTCCATCATTCTAGAATCTCCATTCCGGAGAAGATTTTAGACGGACCAAAGTAGCCCAAAGTAGGCTACCATCCGTGTCCGGTAGTTTGTTTTCGGCTTAACTATACAGTTACCAGGCAACCACTGTTAATTTTCAGTAATTAACGGAAGTATCTTAGAAACGAAATTCTGGTAGTTCTCTCTCTACTATCTAGTAGATAGGTTATTAAAATTTGTAGTAAACGTTAAAAATACACGTTGCTAAGATCAATGATTTTTCGTTACGCACTTGAGAATTAGGTTTGTCTATTGGCAAGTAACAAGTAAGATTTTTAATTCACCACAACGTTTTTTAAATGGCTATTGTTATTTTTCAGCCAACGAACTCAAAATAGAGTTGACAAAAGATGAGCCCGATGACTCCTATGATGCCGCCATGTCGGATAATGAGTTTTATGACCCTGGTAAGTTTTTCATTATGTGTTGTATGGTGTTCAAATAAACTTTGTAGAACCACCTTCCTATCGAAGTCTTTAAACCAATCAACTAGATATTACCTATTTAAACAAGCCGACCCTGTGAACTACGTATCGCTTGAAAATAACAGCTTCTAACACTTGGAAAGGATTGGAAGATAAAATGTTGTTTTTACTTTGTCCTTTTACAATTTTACTGTTTTTTTTTTCTTTATAAGAACCTTGTAACAATAACTAACACAACAAAAAAAGATTTAGCATTGGTTCGCACGTTCAGGAGTGATGCGATGACCAAGGCAAATAGGGATTCACTAAATTTTATAACTTTAAAAATTGGTTAATAAAAATTAAAAGGTATGTCGTGGATGCTACGTATAAAAGGGATAATGTATATTATGTTAACCTTCAAGGCTTGTGAGGGGTAGACTGAGGTCCTCATCAATGAGAGAAGGATGTTTCCGTAGTGGAAGAGTACAACTTAATTGATTAGGACTGGGAACAATTCTCATCAGTGGACGTGAATAGTTTTAAATTAAGAAGATGAATTAAGTTTTGGCAGTCTGAAAAATTGTTAAATAAAGTGTCTGAACTATATCCCCAACGAGTTAGACAGGGTTACAAGCGAGTCGCCCCCTAGGCGTGCGAGGCTGTGCTGGTCGAGGAAAGTCCCCGACTGCCCCCGGCAGCCCCGCTACGGAGGCGCTTTGAAGGCGGTACCACCGCCTTCTTGCACCCCCGGTCCGCCTGCGCCGGAGCGGGCCTGAGTTGGGATCGTCCTCCCGGGCCCGCTCCGCTGTCTTCTTTTGCCTGTCACTACCGAGCATGGCGTTGACGACGTTCGGCAGCGAGAGGTCCTCTCCTACGACTGCTGAGAGAGTACGCCGCGGTGGCTGAAAAGCGACGCACTCCCCCAGCGTTTGAGACGCCGTACCCTCTGGCGCCCCATAGCCTATCGCAAACCGGACATATATCCAATCCTGGGCAGTGTGTTTTTTTAAGAAATAAAATTAAGCCTTTAAAATTTTCGACAGAAAGTATGTGACTAGCGGATAGAAAAACCATATTTAAAACTATTTTTTGGACAGTTTCATAGTAAAATGGTGGATAGAAAAAGCTTACTAAACTATGTATTGACAGTTTCATATTCAAATACCGTATGTGTCATATTAAGAATATCCGAAGAGTTTGTTTTGCCGTTTTTTTCTCCTGACTGATGTTTAGAACCGGTGGCAGTTCAAGACAACAGTGATGATAAGAGTATTAAAATAGGTGTTAAATTTACGTATTTGGGATTTAACATCCCAACTTCAGACTTACTTTCGTTAATTTCTTGATGACTATATACGGTGCGTATTTCTTAGTATCAGGAAATCTGCATGCCTTTCAACACAGCAGGAAAATGTATCATTGTCGAGCATAATCAAGAAATTTTGTTTATTTTCCCAGAGTATGATATACCGATAAAAAACATCAAAATAGAAAAGGAAGAGGCCGCTAAACCGAAGAAGAGAGCGGCCGCTAAAGCATCTACATCGCGCGCCAAAAAGGCGAAAACAAGCGATGATGGAGAACCCCCAGCCAAACGTAAGTGGCTAGTTTCTTTTATTAGTGATGCAGGCTATGTATTCAAGCTGTTTGGAAGGCTCGTTCCAAATTTCTTAGTAGAGTGTGTATTGTATGCGCCAGTAAAACAGTTAAATGGTGTGTGTGCTGAGCTAGATAATTTTGCGTCTTTTGGTCTAGTTCGTTTAATCCATTCATTACGCACTGTCTTTCCTGTTTTATCGCTCTATACGTATTTTTTGGCGGAAAATTGCAAATTAAATATTTTTTTTTGGTTTTAAATATGATATTTTCATCATAACTCTAGTCGTTATACTCGTTATAACTATAATATCACGAGTACCATGAAAGCATGGTACATCACTAACATGGACAGGCAAAATTGGCTTCTGCATCAACCACAAATCTGGGTCGTTATTTAGCTCGTCAACATTTTTGGACGTCATTTGACGCCCGAACGATGCGAACCAGTTTTACGTAAGTAGACTTCTAACATTTACAATGCTTTAACATACCAATGGATATTCTTGCTGAATGTACAGTAAGATCGAAGATCAGTTCAATAGCAGTTTTCAGTAGGTTTTAGTAAAGTTTTTCTTTTATTAGGAAATTATAGCAACAACTTATCGTCACGCCAAGTCCCTTACGAGACAAGCAGTGAGTATTAAATGTCACGATCCTTGCAAATTTTTTTCCTCCACATTCGTTACTCTTTTAATACAAACACACCGGTTTAGAAGATTCTTGACACGACTACCTATAAAAATGTCAATCTACCTAGTAGGTAACCGAAGAGGCCCCTACCCGTTTATCTGTATCCATCCACATTGCCATTGTATATCTCAAAAACAAAAAAATGTTTTGTTCATCTTTCCTCTGTCATTCTTTCCACAAAATAAGAAAATATATTAACAAAATTCTTGTTATATACCTCCTCGCCTTTTTGGCTCAAACGATTCAAATTCAAAATATATTTATTCACGTAGATCTACACAAAGATTCTTGTGACGCGTCTATAAAATTCTAAAAACTACCACCGGATCGGAACCGCGAGGCTAGGGTTCGATTCTCAACGTGGCAGGCATTGGTCTAAGAAACGTTGAAGTTCTGGGTCTGGATGTTTATTAAATTTATTCTGGTATCTATTTGATTGTTCCTATGCATTACTATAGTTGACTAAAACCCACAAAATAGCATTTAGTATGCTTACTTTGAGGTTAGATATTTTTTTATAATTTGTCAAAAACAAATATTACACAAATCTACAGTACACTATAATTTTGCTGCTTGCACACTACCTTAGTTCGTAACGTTGATTGGATAACGTATTTTGTAAAGTATGCAAGTTATGACCAGCTTGAATACATAGTCTTTGTGTCACTTTGACGAATCTTGTAAAATTTTCACGAATATCTTCAGAAAACTATTACTTAGTTCAAAATTTTAGACAAAGTTAGTATTACTTCTTATAAAAAAAAACAACAAAACTCTGCGTTTTACTATGTTGAATAAAATTTTATTCCAGCTTTTAATAAAAATGTGCTAATTTTTTTTATAAACCCCTGTAATTACAATTAATCTTTTTGGCTAAAACTATTAAAATCACTTCTATTTAAATATTTATTTTCGCATTAATTGAAAAAAATCTCGTGTCATCAAATGTCTGAGCCTGTTAGAAGGTTACATACTATTTATAATACCTAAGTACTGCAATTTTTATACCCAATGTGTTTTTTTAAACATCATTCAATATCAGTCTTGGCTCAGTGCTTACAGGTTTTAACTTCGCAGTTTAAGTTATGTGGTAGCGGGATACGAGTTGCCGCTAGGCTTTTCACTAGCTGCGTCGTGCATATTTAATAAGCAATTTTCTGTCATGTCAGCAACGAACGATGAATAGTAATTAAACAAATACAATTATAAACAGTTGGCTAAATACGTTGACGAACTATTTACAAGCTAGGCAGTATGTAGTAAGGGATGTGTACGTATATTGTAAAAGTTTGTATATTATAACTAGGTCGTTACCTTTAACCTGTTTGTATTGGTATTAATAAAAACTAAAACTCCTTGCCCCGAATAAAACACATGCTAAATGTATACACAAAGGCATAAAGTACACAAACGCAGCTTATAAATAAATGAAGATAGGGAATGTTAAAAATATTAGAAAAATAAATATTGTCACATGGGCTAATAATAGTAATCTTTATATAATAAATTTATGATTGGAAATTTTAGGGTTTTATAAGAGGTATTTTTTAAGCACAGTATGTATATTGATAAGAAGAAATAAATTAACATTAACATGAGGTGTAAAATTTTCCATGATTCGTCACCTATTTGTGTCTATTTAACATAGAATTAAGTTTGACAGTATTGCAATATTAAAGAGTGTCTGTTATTTAAAAGGAGTTATTTGATAAGTGTCACTGATTTCAAACTTTTACTTTATTATAAAGTAAACGTGTCTATGCAACGAAAAAAGCACCAAACAAGCAGCGACCCCGGAAAACAAATGTGCTTTTCTAGTTATTAAGAAACCATAACACTTAATTCAAAAAAAAAAATGTAGGTTTATCCTACATTGAATGTAGCAAAGAACCAACTTGATCACGTCAATTTTCCAATAAAAAATCCGCATCAAAGTAGGTCCATCCGTTCCAAACACACACATACACATACACACACAATAGAAACATTCTAAATTATAATCATTTACGGCCATTATAACACACAGGGTAACTTTTAAAGGACCGGCTAAACTTGGAGAGAGGGTTAGGAATCGATAACAATTTCCATATACAAAGTAATAAAAAATCTAAAAAATTGTAAATTGTAAATTTATTCCGACGCAAAGTACAAAATGCGTGGTTATAACAGAAACGGCGACCGCAATCGCATGGGCTGGGTATTGACGTCATTACTCGTACTAGGTAGCGTTGTAACAAATGAAATATTAATGCGTACTATTTTAAATAATAAATGTTTATAAAAATAAATGTTACAATTTGGCAATCAATATTTAAAATGCGCTATCATTTTAGTCTCAGCTCTTTTATATTAAAATTTGGTCGGTCTTTTGAAAGTAACTCTGTATAAATTTTAAGGGCAAGTGTAAGTAAGGGTTCTATTACTCTTGCGTAAATTAGTCGCCTAACTAATATAAATTGGATAAGGGAACGTAACCCGTTTAGCGGGCGACGGAGTTCCTTAAAATACTACGATCAGTCACGAGAGGGAGCGCGGGTAACAGATTTTTATGGCGCACAATTTTGGGTGTTTGTCAAACTCACAGCTAGTGGCGCTGACGTAAGTATATTGATACGTCAGCTGATTGAAAACAGACACAGGCAGATAGTAGTTTAGTGAAGTTGTCGAGCAAGTCCACGATAGTCTACGCTATTCAGTAATTACTACGTAAAAACTTGAGGGGTCTTTGCAACCGATGGGATGGGAGGGAGGGTTCGAAAAATCTTGAAAAATAGGTCACGTAATATTACGTCCCTAACATCAAATACAAAAAATAAACTCAGGACTAATGGTCTCCTAGAAAGCCTCAGGATTTGTACTGCAGTTTGGACTTGGAAGTGGGCCTGATCGCCCACAACACTACACAGTACTACACTAGCCGGACGATGTTAAATTCTGATCAGTGGCAATCTTAAATAACTGCGTTTTTTAATGTCCTCAAGTATATTGGCCTCAGTAGCCATAAATCACCTTAATGTTGTAATATTGTTTTCTTAGATTAATTTTAACATGAATATAGTGTAGGTACTGCTGAATATTTTGTTAATCTTTATGTGTGTTTTTATCTGTCACGTTGAAATTACGGAAGATTTAATTTTTATACTTTCCACGATGTCTGCGAGTTTTGATTTTAATCTGTTATATGTTTTACGCTACACAAAAACGTTTCAGTTTCCGTTTACTTCTTCATTGACCTCCATGTCTGCTTTAAAGATTGTAAAGAATTTGTAAAGTGCATGAAATCTGCTCAAACTAAGTTTGAGTTTGAGTAATCAGGAATGTTTTTTTTTATTTACAAAATTGACTTACGTTAAATGCGATGAGACATTTTACGAAAGTTGGTAATATGCAATAAGGACATGGTGAGAAGCAACTTGAAGCTACCATACTTGATAAAATAAAGAACATACCTATTAGCCACTCGGTATAAAATTCAATTCTTGAATTCTTCACTTGTGATAATGCTTACACATTGTACAACGAAGAAAATATTATTGTGCTTAACGAGTAATAAATGTTTTTACTAATTATGATATTGGCCCTTAAAGATCTTTATGGAGCATTATATAATCTTAGAGAAGTGTCTGATTTTTGTCCTGATGGATCGCACGAAACATGCAGTTAAAATATAAACATCAAAATGATTATGATAAGTAATTTTATTTTATCCGATGAAACAACAGGAGACTACAATTAATAAATCTTTAAATGTTATTTTTTTTCGATTAATCAATATGATTTAACGAACGAATCACGAATATGCGCCCATGTTCAAATTAATAACCATACGCCAATGCATATAAGAATGTGTGGAATTATAGAACATTTGATTCTTCAAGTGGGGTAAGTATAAATAAATAATACATAACGTTGTTATATTTTTTGAGATTTATTTTATCGGATTTTCTCAAAACCACTCGATAATCTCCACAATTCACTAAAATGGAATAACGTTCAAAATTATATATTTTTTAATTTAAAACTAATCACATTTCAAGAAATGTTAATTTTTTGCCGTTCGTCAATGTTTTTAACTAATAAAATATAATAAACACTATATATAATCAAATATTTTCTTTGAATTTTACAATCTATTATTTTAAGATTATGTGCAGAGTTGCTATTTATTCATCGGGTGAATGCGATGTCTGAAGCAGAGTTCTTACGTTTTACGCAATTTACTGATACGTTAGGGTTAAGAATGTTGATACAGTCCCACATAGTATTTTTTAGTATTGCTAGTGGTTGACTAACGAATTGTTTTTCGAGGACAAAAGCATTCGAGACAATGTCTAAAATACACTCATGGATTACGACTTCACTCTGGTGATGAGAATAAGATAACTTAAAGTCGCTAAATGTGTTATTTATTCTATTCATGACTATAAACCCATGAAAGCACATATGCTGCACTCAGAGATGTCATTTATCTGTCAATCAGTCATTAAGTCGACATTTTCCACACACAAATTGTGACTTAATAATACATTTAATTTAAATTGACGTCTTTGAGTGTGGCCTTTGAAGTACATTTTGGCTGACTGTTTAATATTCCGATCAACTTTTTGATAATTGTAAATATTTGACCCAAACCACGAAACGAAATAAATGTTATATATATATGACCAGAGAATAAGAAGCTAATGGTTTTATTTCCGATGAAAACTAACGACGAATGAAGACTAAATTAGGCTTGATGTCAGATGGAGAACATGCTACAATTGAACTATGGACACAAATCGGATGAAAATTAAAATCATAGAATGATTGTTCGATTTACTGACGATAGTTGTACGTGACAACGTCATAAGAACGGAGGCAGATTGTATCTCTTTGTCGCTCGTTCCGCGCTTTCGCTTGCACTTCAAGCCTCAAATGGAACGCCTCAGGAATGAGAAATGGAGCGAGGTAACGCCGCATGAGTTATGTTTTTTGGTGCGTGCAGTCGGCTCTATCGAATTATAAAACGTTGTCACTTCAAAATAAAAACGTTAATCACTGCTTTTAGAAGTAAAGCTATTGTATTTGCACACATTATGTTATAAGTATCTGCAATAACCCCCTGTACTACAAAGAACCAAGTTTTATCGTTGCACTGTACTATATGACTAAAAAGAAATTAGCGTCAACGTTATTTTTGAGTATCGTATTTTTAAAAGAAAACATGATGTATTCTATAAATGTAGACACATACATACACTTTAACAATTAAAGTTGATTGTGTCATTGTAAATGCTCTTATTTTATTGGTTTATCGTTTATTGTCAAAAGCGATATAATTATTTTGAATCTAACGATTGATTGATTTATGTAGGCTTATTCAGATTACACTTCATTTTACATACACATAACCCACATGATGCTAATTTTAAAAAGAAATATATAATTTTATTTTAGATATGGTAATATAACACATCCAAGTTTTTCTTGGACATTTTTCTGTATCACCTAGTACAAAATAATTTCGCCTTCTGCTGTCTTAATTTGTATGCTTATATCTTTAAAACTACGCAACAGGTTTCGATGCCATCTTAATAGATAGAGTTATTAGAGAGGGTGGTTCATATGTATAAAGTTCGGCCGTTCAGAGAATGCGTTCCTGACAACTATCAGTTAGTCACGTCTAGTGATGGCCACAACATTACACTGAGTTCTTTAACGTTCCTCCAAAATGAACCGCTGCGTTATTTTTAAGATTATTTTTGTTTTAAATTGGCGGAATCATTTAAAATTTATATTTTAGTTATTTATGTGGAAACTAAAAAAGGGTAATATCTTACATATAAAATTCTCGTGTCACAATGTTCGTTCCCGTACTCCTCTTAAACGGCTTCACCGATTCTCATGAAATTTTGTGAGTATATTGAGTCGGTCTGAGAATCAGCTAACATCTATTTTTCAAACCCCTAAGTGATAAGGGTGACTTACCCCAATTTTTTTTTTACTAAAATCACATTAAAAATATAGCAGAACAACGCCTGCCGGGTCAGCTAGTTAATATAATAAAATTGTTTTATTTATTCTTTGTTACAAAGATACAATCTGTATTTCTATGCAATAAAGTACAGTGAATTGAATGTGCGTACAGAATATTAATCAGACTCTGATTCGCTTGAGGAGGTGGTGTCTTCATCATCATCTTCGCTTACATGTGTAGTTATATTATTATCAATAACAGGATCAATCCTGATATCTCGGTCAAAATGTTCCACAATCAGATTTTTAGTCTTCTCAACAACCTTTGCCCAGTCATCTCTTGTGACTTTCCCGCAGGCTTCTTTTAATAGGGTCATCATCTTTTTCGTGCTAAATGGCGGAGAAGTATTGTTGCGGGCGGCGTAACCTTTTATTTGAGCCCAGATTAGCTCAATCGCGTTATATTGGCAATGATGCGGTGAAATTCTTAGAACTTTTTTATTAGCTTGGTTAGGCATTATCCATGAATATTACAGAAGGCTCTGGTAGGCTAGGCAAAAGCGCCTTTCACCTTTGCGAAGCTATGTCGGGTTGTTACTAATCTATAAAAAATATTATTTTAATTAAAAATTTAAAAAAATCAGACATTCAATTTCAATTTAAAACTAAAGAAAATATTTGGAAAATAGAGTTCGACAAACGTGCTGTTTTCGACTTAGTTAAAAGAATCCTATATTAAGAGATAAGAAGAGAGTCGATGAAGATAATTGAGATATGCTCGTTTCTGTTGTAGGAACGGCCGACGAATCACCCAAGCGCAAGAAAAAGAGAAAGAGAGCAGATGTAAGCGCTACTCCTGAAAGGATAGAGCATAGAGTGAATCTTACGGCAATATTACAATACTCCAACGCCAGCCCATTCAGAGATAAAACTGTGCGAGGCTTCTCCTGTCTTTACTGCGCTAAACATTTTCCAGATATTGATGATCTAAGAGAACATACAGCTCAACAATCTGAAAAAGACAAAATTAACACTATGCTAGATTATAAATTAAGTTATAACCCTATTAAAGTCGATATAACTTATCTTAGGTGCACAGTTTGTGCTAAAGCTATGAAAGATTTAAACGACCTTAAAGATCATTTAGTTTTTGAACACAATAAAACTATTTATAAAAATATAAAAGATATAATTCTTCCTTTCCGTTTAGAAGATGGCCATAATTTTGTTTGTGTGATTTGTTCTGTCGTTCATGTTTCGTTTAAAAATTTGTACCATCATATGAGTAGTCACTATCGTAATTATTGCTGTGAAAAATGTGGTGATGGCTATATCACAATAGCAGCTTTAAGAAAACACGGCAAAACTCATTATCAAGGAAATTTCCCATGTGATTATTGTAATAAGGCTTTTACATCTCTTGCTAAGAAAAGAAATCACGAAAAAGGAGTTCATACTGATGGCTGGCTAAGAAACAAATGTCCTCATTGTCCAGAAATATTTGTTAGTTACTATGATCGCAGCGAGCACTTAGTTAAAGTACACAATGTAGCACCGGTAGTATACCCATGCAACGCTTGTAATAAAACTTATAAAAAGAAATTCGAATTAAGCAGACATATAAAACATCATCATTTACAACAAAAAAGTTTTCTATGTGATAAATGTAATGCGAAATTTTTTTCGAAACGTGGCCTTGTGGATCATATGTCGAGGCATACTGGTTTAGTAGTATGTGCATGCGATGTTTGCGGTAAATCTTTCTCTAGATTACGCACATTGAAAGATCATATGCGCATTCACGAAGATGACAAGCGTTATCAATGTGAAATTTGTAAGAAGTCATTTGTACAAAAGTTTAGTCTTAAGAGTCACTTAAAGTTACATCAGGATGATTTGGATATTTTTAAGGAATTTGATGATGTAAAACACCTAATTGACAATAGAGCAATGACATTAAAAGAAATTGCAGAAGAAAATAAAAGGAAATCAGTTCTCGATAACAATGTTAAGCACGAATATGGTATATCGTTACACACATTAAGCGAAACGCATCCATTAAGCGAAACGCATCCATTAAACGAAACGCATCCATTAAACGAAACGCATCCATTAAGCGAAACGCACCCGTTAAGTGAAACGCACCCGTTAAGTGAAACGCACCCGTTAAGTGAAACGCACCCGTTAAGTGAAACGCATCCGTTAAGTGAAACGCATCCTTTAATTGTTGAAACACATTCATTAAATGAAAACCACTCATTAAATGAAATTCACTCATTAAATGAAACTCAAAGAACTCTAAATATAAATAACCTATAAATAATATTTTACTTGAAAAAGCATTGCATTAATCTTTTATATTTCAATACTTTTTTGCTTTTTGTGTTGAAACGGAACATCCGTTACAGTTTACAGTTAAATTTAATGGAGCTGATAGCTGAGCTGCATTATATTATAGCTGAAACTGATTTATGTAAATCTATGCTTCTCCAGTAGTAATAACTCGAATACAAATTTTTATTTAGATTGACAATTATTGTTTATTTTTTTAATCATGACTCACTCATAAATAAAAACTGAAAGTAGAATACAAAATTTCAATTTTAAATGAAAATTATTGTTTACTTTTTTAAATTATGACTTTCACTCATAAATAAAAACTGAAAGTAGTGGTAATTATTGTCAACAACTACTGAATTATTTATTGCTGAAAGTTTATTTGATTTTACTTAACGGAGAAAATAAATTTAATTTAAATACGTATTTTCTAGAAGTCTTCTAGAAGTTTAAAAAAAATAGGATTTTAGACAAGTACTAGGTGTAACAGCAAAGGTGACCCAAAAGTTTTATATCATTTTCATTTTTGATGATTTTCAAAAATAAAAAATTGGACAGATTAATTTGATTAAGTGTTAATACTTTATTGTTAAAAATATGTTCTAAAGTACCCCTTCATTTTACTGTTTTAAGTAAACGCAAAAAAAACTGTTATTGTGGGTTATTCTTTAAAAATAGACATATACCAAAGCTTTCTTTTTATGAGATCTATCGAAGACGAAAAATCTCACCATACACTATTTTGCTAATACTCAAACTGCCCTATTAATAAACACGGAGTAAAGTACTATAAGGTTTAACCTGGTATTATAGTCTTTATTACAATGTAATACAGACTATAATATCAACTTAATATTACACTTACCTTACACCACATTTATTAATAAATCGAAAAAGGTTTTGGCAGCGTTTACGAGGAAAGCTCCCGATCGGCTTATTTTTTGCCGACATATTGAACTAATATCATTGTAATATCGTTGGTTTGTACAAAACATAAATTATAGGAAGTTTAAAGAATACGAACTACACTAAAACCTTCCTCAAGAATTGTTCTAACTATTGTTGGAAACCAAATGAAAATCCGTTCAGTACTTTTCGAGTAAATCGCGAACAGACAGACAGACGCGGCGGGGGACTTTTTTTATAATATGTATATCAAAAAATTTTGTATATCAAAAATTTTTTTTTTTGTAAAATATTAAAAAGTTGGAATCTTGAATTGACATGATAGCATGTGATGCATTGGAATAGTGACGAATAGCCTTTTTTTATTCTGTCGTTATTTACCTACCTACAACAACTTAGAACAAGAATCTTATATTAACCTTTTATTTTACCTTTATACTAATAAAATCGTGCCTGTCTTGGTGGTATTTTTACCTATTTCTTCAGAGATGTGTATGTACTCGACACTTATTGCAAACTAATAACGCTATGTTTTTTAAAAACCGTAAACCTTTTTTAATTCAAAATTTTAAGATACCAATTTGTTTTTTTTTTGCCTATATAAAATCACAACTTAAGTTCTTTAAATATTTTGATCAGAGTTCTGATTAAATTGCTACGTTTAAGACTTCTCTTGACATGCTTTTTTTTTCATAATGGTCCTGTATTTGTACTATTCACAATTGAAACGCCTTATGACAGAAATCTAGAAATGTTTTTTTAAGATGTACCCTGCGCTATAAACGTATGTTGTCATGTATGATTTATTTCTTGTGATAACTAATAGTATGATAGTAAACATATACAGTATACCTATTTGTCGTTTTATTTTACTTACCATTCAAAGCAACAATCACGTAATAATATAAAAAAAACTAATGTCAAACACCTAAAATGAATAGCCGTTAAACATGTCTTGGAATATTGAAAGGTTTGTTCAAAGACAATTAGCAAATCAATGTATATTTTGAGGTCCGCATTCCCACATATTAATTTACGTCAGCCAAAATATATATCCAAAAAAAGTAAAATCAATGTACCGTTATGAACCTATAAAAGCCGCGGCTGATAATATGTTTCCAGCTTTACGGTTGACATAAACATCCAGCGCGCCAGATATCTTTCGGACGCCCGATCGCTCAAAGTCACGTCGACGACCCACGTCCGATAGTTTGTACGACTTAGTGTATACTATAAGTGGCTGTCAAACGCGTCCGATGGTATGTTTCCAGTTTAGGCGCCCGCGGACGGCATCTGAACACTTATATAAGCCGCAGCTGATAATGTTTCCCGCTTTACCTTTTTTCTTACATCATTTAAATTTTTTTTGGTTCAAAGACAAGATAACAAAGCAATGGTTTAGATATTAAATTGGCTCATACAAATTGTAGCTCTACTAAAAATATCATGATTTTGATCGTATTGAATTTCCCTAATGCACTAACTAACAAGTCTAAAATAACTACTTAAGGTTCTGAAGCGTCCCATGTTTTGGAAATAAATTTGAATGGACAAATCTTCAGCCTTTTTCAACCTGATTCAATTCTAAACCTGTACATTTTAATGAATATATTTTTAAGTTGAGACTTGCTATTAGTTTTTGCAGTAGGATAACTACTTAGTAATCTATGTTTGTCTAAGTTGCTATTATTCATTTTAAAATTATTTCATCGCTGCATAGTATAAAACAAAGTCGTTTTCCTCTCTCTGTCCCTATATCCCTAAAGTGCTAAGCATGCCTGTCCCTATATAGGGCATATAGGGACAGGTATGCTTAGCACTTTAAGACTACGAAACGGATTTTGATTCGTTTTTTCCCCGTGTGTCCGGGCTCCTTTGTAGAATAGACCATCTAAGGTCTGTTTTTTCTTTGGAGTCCAATTTGGTAAACAACAATGGCGGAACAGTGACATTAGGAAGCCGTAGACAATGAATAGGGTTGGGAATCATCAAATGACCGAATGAACAAGAATAACATACTACCGTGAATGAATGATATTTATTGGTCAATACTAGTACAGTAATTTAGTAGATAGTAGTACTATATTCATAGTAGTAATATTATATAAGGGAAAGTGTGTTTGTTTATCTTCTATATTGCCAAAACATAATGGATAGTGTATATTTAGTAAGAAAATTATGGAAGTTTTTTTTTTCTGATCGCCACTGTGGCCTGGCGGTTTGGCGTCGGACTTAGCTTTTTGAGGTCCCGGGTTCGACCCCCGAGTCGGACAATAGGACAAAAGTGGAAAGTGTTTGTTTTAAGTTTTCTAATGGAAATAGCGCTGCCCGGGATTGGATGTCTGGCCAGTTGGCGCTGGTTGTTGTAGTTGTTATTTTCCTAGATAACTAAATGACACATATTACAAAAATATTACGAAAAGTTTTTTCGTTTTTAATACTATGATAGCATCACATTTTGTGTAGAAAAGTAAAAAACTGACTTAAAGATCAAGAAAGGCGGCACTACTTTGATTATAATGGCGAAGAAGACACGTTAGCGGCGTTTTATTGTTTTTGTTTTAGCAAACTACAATAGGACCTGAACTCGTAAATATCATTGTTTGCTTTTGCGAACTTAATAGCCATTAACCATTGTACCGAGCCAGATGTGCGCATCTATTGAGGTTGTACTGTGCAAATAATAATTGTTCCAAAAAACATATGGTATCACATTTTGTATAGATTTATTATAATGGAGAAAGAGGTTCATTAAAATTTAATGTGTTAAAATGGTAAATTTGAAACAGATTTTAGTGTTAAACGTTCTGATTAGAGCGAAAGAATACTCCGAACAATTCTTTTGTATTCAGTGCGTACGATTGGTGTGTAACTTGAAAGACGTGAAAAAAACAGACAACATAGGTTTACATTTGTTTTTATGAAATATTTTGGTATTTTTTTTTATTTTGAAACTCATTTCGAATTAATAATTAAAGCACCATTTAATAAATATAAATAAAAAGTTATTCTTGTTATTAAAACTATTCCATGACAAAAAATTGCTTACTTGGTCGTTGCTTAACTTAAAGAGTAGCCAAATTATTGTTAATCTAGAGAACAACAAGATCCAAATCACAAAATAGACACAAGTTAGAAGCTAATCCAAATGAGGTTGAAAATCCTAACACTTTAACACTAGCTAGTAATTATATATGCGAGGCAACTAGACAAATGACAACAAACAATCTAAAACACCTGACAATATTTTGTATCGATATTCAAATAAATCTTGTAGTAGTGTGACCAGAACATCAAGTTATAAAATAGTACTTTATAAACTTCACTAGTAACTATTCCTTAGAATCGATAACTTGAAGTCGATATATTTTTTAGTTTTTTTAAAAGGCTATTGTATGATTTTCTGTTAATCAACAGTTAATATCAAAAAGATTGCAAAATTATAAATATATTCTTTTACATATTCTCAGTTTAGGGTATTTATCTCGAAATAAAGATCCAATCAATAAATCTGCATTTTCAATATAATAGTTCACTTTTTATCTGTGCCAATAAATTTCGTTCTCCGTAAAAGTATTCGTAAACTATATGTAAACTCGAAACAACTTTATTGCTAAAGCTCGTACCTACAACTGAGGTTTATAACTATTAATTAACAATCTACGGAATGCATATGACTGATGTGAAAAATTGTAAGCAAAGGTGGTTTTTTACTTTATGAGGTTCCATAAAGTAAAGGAAAGTTTTTCCCCAAGGAAAAACACATTTCGATAATTTTACTTGACATTTGAATTTATCGTGTTGCATTGCTAGAATATCACAATCTAACATTGTATTTGATTGACTGATTTTTAAATATTTCTTAGGCTGGTTTT
>NJDC01002553.1:68966-84440 GCA_002245475.1 Calephelis virginiensis
GAGCTGAATGCCCATGCTGATAATTCCAGCTCATCACAAAGACCTTGGATCCAAAAAAGAAAAAAGGACAGGGCGCGGCAAACAAACGACGAAAGTTCTGTGTTTGAAAGAGAGTTATTGACTTTACTCAGTAATCAAACACCAGATATTGCCGCTGACGACCTGTCTTTTTTTTCTTCTTTGGGTCCACTTTTAAGATCTTTTGATTTAGAACAAAAGCTAGAGTTTAGGTCGAGAGTTTTGCGGGATGCCATGGAAATTAAAAATTATAGATCGAGTAGCTCGGCATCCTCCCACTCCCATGACGTTAGATCTCCAGCGCAACATGGCTCGTATGCATCGTCATCATATAATTATACTACTCTAGGTTACTCAGAGTATGAAACCAATGATACGACTCCAGGTTACTCTGGGTATTAAACAGCAAACCGTAATGATGAATAATGTGAAAAATTTATCTTTTTTATGTTTATTAAACATTATGATACCAAATAAATATGTTTTTTCTTACCTTAAAGTCACCATCAGTCGTTCAATCGGTGGTATAGGCACACGTCCTAAGCTGCAATGGACCAGTTTATCCTGTGTTTTTGCCAGTAATTCGTCAAAAGTTCTAGTTGACATTCGAAAGTAATTAAAGAACTTTGTTTCGTCAGCCCTCAAAGTGTTGTATAACATAACAAATTCTCCTGCGAAGGCTCTCTGCTCAATCATTGGATGAATATAAAGTCTCCGTCGTAGTTTTATCTTTCTTTTTTTTATTAGGTAATATAAAGCAGCAATAATTAATGCCTTTTGCATTTTTGTGCGTCTGTACTCCAAAGCGATCAGCACGATACTGAAACGTCTCGCGCTGAACGTCAGCGATGACAATCTACGCGCTGAGCGGTCAGCGCTGACGGTCAGCGTGCGGTCTGCGTGACTCTAAAACCAGCCTTAAAATCGATTACTTAAAACCGATTAGAAGACTTTATTTTGAAAAAAAATTCCTTCTATAACTCATTATTTTAAGATCTAAACTGTTTACAAAAGTATTACAAGCAATTTAATTTAATTTGAAAACTGTTTATATTTGCAAGAGAATCATTCAATTTATCATTCAAATGCATTCATCATTGCCCATGTCTATCAATTCCATAGACAATCTAAAGTTCTATGTGTCAAGTTCATATTGTGTTACTTATCTGTGCAAATAGATTTAAATTTCCAATGTTTTTTGTAAATTTTATGTGTTAAATTAATGAATTCGAAACAGATTTCAGTGTTAAACATACCGTAACTAAGTTTTGAATATGTAAAACCAAAAACATTTCGTTCAGTGCGTGAGATTAATGTAAAACTATGATGTTTTTTCTATCAAGTGGTGTTTGTTTACCAAATTGGACTCCTAAGGAAAAACAGACTTTAACTTCCTTGCCAGGCATTTCGTAAAAGGCGAGCATAGGCTCACCGTCACTAACACCGTAACATCTGACTAGGTGGTAGAGTTAAGCAGCGACTCGTCCGGAGTGGTACCACTGCTTTACCTATTCCTGCCGCCATAACGTCATGACGTGTTCCGGTTCGGAGGGTAAAGTAGCCGGCAAACTTACTTTTGCTCGAGGCTTAACATCCCGGCCTCAGGTTGGCAACGCACCATTACCAATTTGGTGTCTCTAGGCGGCGTGAATTTCTTAAAATCAGGAAATCCGTCTGCTTGATTGCCTTCCAATATCATAAAAAAAAATAGACAGTCATTAAAGGGGAAATTTTATATGTACAATTACATAGAAGTTTGTTCATCCGTTATTTCAGTATAATTATGAACAAAATATGTGGTATGTGGACCTGGTAAACGTGTAAATAAATAATTCTTAAATTGACTGTATTTGTTTAAAATATCAGTACTAAAAACCAATCGAATGCTTTAAAACGTTTTTATATTTTACTTTTTATTTCTGGAATATCGCTTATACGTTTTTATATTTTCTTTTTATTTCTGGAATATATGTCATAAGATCAGGTCAAATGTGATTTGCGTAAAGATCTTCAAAAACACTATTTTTCATTTTTGATGTACAGTAATTTTTAAACAAGTCTTTGTTCTACGCTGAAATGAAATATTTTTAACAATTTTCAAGAATCCTTTTGAGATTTATACAAGAAAACAATTACAATTAAAGAAATTAAGAACGGCGTGTCAAAACTTATTTTTCTTTTATAGGCCCAACCGGAGGAGTAAAAGAAAGAAAGGGCCGTTTAAAGGAACCAAAAACAGTGAGTGTAAAGAAACGTGAGAAGCATCGATCGGATATGCAAAAACAGTGCCATAATCTTACTACAATCCTTAAATATTCCAATGCGACTCCATTTAAAGACCGAAACGACGCAGGATATGTTTGCGCTTACTGTTTTAAAACGTTCGCAGACGCTAATGTTTTAAGAAGTCATACTAAGACTGATCATAGTAAAGAAAAACTGACGTATAAAGCCGGAGCTGGAATGAGTAGTTTTGTAGTATTTCTAGATATCGTTGATCTCAAATGTGTGATATGTGAAACAAATATTGATAGTCTTGAAAATTTAATCGATCATTTAGTTAAGGATCACGATAAAAAATATTATGTAGGAGTGACGAATTATTTTCAACCATTCAAATTAACGAACGAGCAACAAATAAATTGCTGTCTTTGCTTCGATGTGTTTCACAATATGAAGCTGCTAATGCAACACATGAATATACATTACAGGAACTTCATTTGTACAATTTGTGGTGCAGGATTTGTTAATATCTTACGCTTAAAACGACATGAACTTACACACGAAAAGAAAAAGACAGTTTTTCCTTGTAAACAATGTGATTTGGTTTTTGAAGCGGAATCGAAGAAAAAAGCTCATGTCAATACAGAACATAAAGGTATAGCCGGAGACAGCGTTTGTCAAATATGCAAAGCAAGATTTAAAAACTATTATCAGAAAACGCGTCATATGACCCAAATTCATAATTTAGAGGGGATAAAATGTAACATGTGTGATAAAAAGTTTACATTGAAATCGAATTTGATGTTACACATGCGTAGTGTGCATTTAAAAGAGCGCCCTTTCCAATGTTCTGTATGTAATATGGGATTTTTTATCAAGCGGCATATGATTGGACATTATTTGGCAACACACACGAATGAACGTAAGTTCAAATGTGACGTGTGTGGTAAAGCGTATGCTACACAGAATAGTAGAAGGAAACATATGAAAAAGAATCACGGTTTGTCGAAAAGTGTCATGATGACACAAAATATCGCATGCGACATGAAATAGTTGAAGAAAAATTCAAGAAATAAGACACAGCATTCAGAGAAATTTTATGTATTCGTCTCACATATTTGATGTCTTTCAGCTACCTTACCATGAGTTTGTACGATGCTTAACTCGCTCGCATCCCCGTAAATTATTTGTATGAAAACTTGAAACAGTACCTCTACTGGTAACTCAGAGAAATACATTTTCAGATCAAAAGCGCTATAAATTTCTAAACCGAACTTATTCTATTGCAACTCATAGTAAAGGCTCAGTTTTATTGTGTATTCGTCCGTTCAGTATTATTTTTATCAATTGTGATCCAATACATCAAAATGTAATTATTTTTTGGGTTTCATTTTACTTATGGTCTTTAAAAGGTTAACGAGCTGACGGATTTCTTAAACATATTGACGGAGTTGCCTTTTAAATCTTGAAATTTGCTTATGTGCCTTGTGCAAAAAATTGAAGCATTAGTAGCAGTTGGAGCAGTTGACATTTTATTGTTCTCCTTTAAGGATCAATGGCTACAGTCTTAGAACCAAGGCTCAAAATCTATACATAAGCAATACAGCTGGTTCCTGTTAGTTTCTTAAGGGATAAATTTCGATAAGCAGTTACACTTAAACGACACTCTAAAATTCACATTCATTTTATTCCACCACATATGTTAGAAACTTGATCCTGCAAAGAAATTCTGTTTTGACATTTCGAAACCAAATGGCATCCCATAGAAATTCATCCAAATTCCACGCGGAAAAATTACTGACGTGTATGGCAGGTCCATAGATTTGCTGAATTTTTGCGGAGAAGTCAAACTTCGGTCGCTTTCAGTATCTTCTTATCACTAACAGAACTCGAAAGCACTGAAAATATTTATAACTTCAATTATTGAAAATGATGCAGCTGTAGGCATGGCACTATAGACTACTGTTGGAGCTTACACTCTTGTAACCTACTCACTCCTATTACATCATTGAATTAAATTTTCTATTTTCAAATTAATTACATTTACTAGTATATTTAAGTCATGATTTATATATCAAATTCCAATAATAATAATAATATCTGAATACTAAAACGATTGTCAATAAAATAAATGCCAATTTAATAAAAAAAACATTGTAATTATGTAGTTAGATATTAATTCATGTCATAAAAGCATTTTTCACATAACCATGTCTTTAATTACATTTTAAATTTTGTAAATACTAATTCTTTGAATCTTTGTGGTAATTTGTTATATATTTTAATGGCCATTACGTAAGCATTTTTTTTATAAATGCCAACTTTACATGGAGGATATAATAACTTATTCGGATACCCGAATGATCTATTACTTAAGCTGGCACTGAGAGTAAAAGGGTTAGAATACTTTTTTACGAATATGCAAGCATCTCTTATATACATACGTGGTAACGTGAGAACATTTAATTCCTTAAATAACGGTTTACAACTGTCACATGGTTTAACATTACAAATAGCTCGAGTGCGTTTCTTTTTAAGCCTCAATCTCTCAATCCTCTTAAAATATCTACTGAGTTTCCCCGAATCAACAAGCCATAAGGCAGCACCGAATTAACATATCCATGGTATGCGGTTATTGCTACCTCTTTTGAAACTTAATCTGATTCTCCTTATTGCGTAGACGAATCGATCTAATTTGGAGCAAATATGTTCAGTATGAGATTTCCAATATGAGGAATTGTATCCTGCAAAAATTTTATGTTATCAACTTCCTCTATATCTTGATTATTAAGATTTATATTTATTATTGTTTTCCTGGAGTTGTTATTATTAAACTGAACTATTTTTGTTTTATTTATGTTAACATTAAGATTATTATCATTTAACTATTTAATTATTAAATTTCAAGTTACGAATAATGTCGTGTCATTTGCAAAAACTATACATGGATGTGGTGTTACTTCCGGTAAATCATTATTATATGATAAAAACAAAAAAGGCGCCAACACACTCCCTTGGGGCACTCCTTGTTTGCAAATTGTGAAATTCGAACGGTACGATATTTTTACTCCATTCGATATATTTGTTATCTCTTTGTTTTTGATTGTATGAAGTGTAGGTTATAAGAAATATTATGATATACTGACTTACGTTAAGCAATTACATTATTATTTTGAATCTGTACCTACTACAATACCTATATGTCAGTCGGAATCGGAATAAAAAAACTTTCATTTTGGTCATAAAAGTAGTACTTATGCGCGTCCACATTTTATTAAACTATCACCGAATCAGATTCACGGCGACACACTAAGAAAACTCGGCGAAAGAAATTCATCGGGCTTGTCTTTTTTTTTTAATGGGTATATTAAGTAAGCTTAATGTTATCATCTTATTATATATAAATTACGTGTCACGTTGTTTGTCCGCGATGGACTCCTTAACTACGTAACCGATTTCTATCAAATTTGCAAACCGTGTGCATTTCGATCCAACTTGAAAAACAGGAAAGCTTTTATCTCATTTTATGATCAAAAAATTACCATCCGAGCGAAGCCGGGAAAGGCAGCTAGTAGATTATAAATTAGAGTCAACATTTTCATCTGTGTGGACCATTTCGCACAACTTGCCGAATCTGTGACGCCAATCTGGCTGGTGCCACACTATATCGGCGTAGGTAATTGAAATAACTATATCTCTAACGTTTTGTTTAGAAACTGTACATAAAGCTGATGTTGCTGGAATCGTAGTAAAATAATCTTACATGAAAAAATGACAAGTCCATTTTTGACGTGTGTTGTATTTATGTCATTAATATAATGAAATCGGGATTTGTTTGTTTTGAAAAATATTATTTTTTATTATCCTAATTTTCATTAAGTATAACAAAATGAAATAATATTCTTTTGCTATAGTTTTTTTTTTAATTTTTAGTAATAACAAAACAAACAAAAATTATTCACTCGGCTTTATGCCCACTCTTAAACAAAAGTATGAGATTTATTTTTGAAATATCTTAAAGCGTTGAAGTTTAGTTTTAGATATGTAAAAAAAAAATTACTTTTTGCTGTCTTTGTTCTTTTTTCTACATATATACAATAAACAAACGAGCGTCGTAGAAAGATGCGTGAGTTTAGACCAGGCAATGGACGTAGGATACTTTTTATCCTGTCCTGTTAGAAACTAGAAAAAAAATCCATACAAACTTAACGTGCGGCGGAACGAAGTACACCGAAACAGCAAATCATATTCATAAAAATGAATTTCTATTTTGCGTGGTCATCGCATCACCCCTTGAACGGATGGACCGATTTGCTAATTGGTTGGTGTTGTGTTTGTTACTGTTGGGGAAAGGTTCATACGAAAAGAACACTGGGAAAAATGTTAAAAACAATGCTTTAATTTTTTTAACTTTTAGTGATGTTAAGCGATACGAAGTTCGCCGTGTCGGCTAGTCTTACAAAAAAATATTATGTACAAATTACATTACAAATTGCAGTTACGATGATAGAAACGGCTTTCTAAACCGCAGTCATCATCTAAATGTTATGATATTTGATATTTTGTAATATTCTTTCTTTTGACCATTATATAACATAATGAATTCGACTACTATCAACGTATTTTTCATGTTATTTTTAGTTATTTAATTGCCTTTGTAGTCCGGTTGGCGATAGGCTAGTCACCAATCACATTGTGAGACTTGGTGTCTGGCTAGTCGTGTGGACCTGGTTGTGCCTCTTGCTTGCTTACCTCTTCGCGGATATGGGCGTGAAGATACTATTTTTTTTATGTTATTAGACAGTGGACAAGGACTTGGCTTTCTGGTAGGAAAGAAAACCGTGGCTTAAATCTACCACAAATGTTGTAGTTACGGTGACGCGGACATTGTGTGGTCGGGGTGTTAGGTCTGTTGTGCAAACCTACTGTTTCTTATCCGATTTGATGCACAGAACTATTATCTTAAGTGGTTGGTAATGACCCGTTTAATCTATATTTGCCTCTGGTAAGCTCTGGGAGCTGAGCCGAGAGGCAGATGGTCTATTCTACTCGGAACACGGACCAATGTACGGGAAATACAAAATAACTAAATGTTTTTTGTGTAATTTTTTGATATTCATGAGTCGAATGAATTTATCTTAAATGATTAAAGCCCAGTAAACTTGCAAGAAATCGACTTTGATTTTAATAATTGTCGGGTGACAGGAAAAACTCACTAAGTACAAAAACTTGGTAATCTTTTTTTCTACACTAAGTACATCAAAATAATTATATCTTTCCGAAGAAAAAGTAATTATATGCGAAGGTACGTTACTTTACGGAACTCTAAGAAGCAAAAATCACTAAATCCGAAATATTTGTTGATCTCGGCAGGTAAAAATTTACTTGTACAAGAAAACTATAGTTGGAGAGTAACTAATCCATTTCCAAAATGTACAGTTTATACAAAGAGACGCTTAAATGGATAACAATAATCACAAACCGGTGAGTGAAAAAACCTACTGTAAAATATTTTGTGAAAATTACAACTATTCATTATTTAAACCTGAAAAGGACTTATGATGTGCCACTTGCTCCAGATATTAACAAGCAACTGATAATGAAAAAAAGAAATTGGAATTTGAATACACTTTACAACTTATCTGACAACAACAATGTAATGAAAGTAAAGAAACAAGAAAATGTGTGCAAATGAAACTTCTTTTATTATGTGTTCATCGATTTTCAAATTGTGCTATAGTTTCCTTTTTCGAGTGTGTCCTTATTTTATTACACCAGAAAAAATTGTATTTATAATCTCACTATTTATTCGACTGTATCTCTTGGAATGAGTCATATGGGAAAAGGAGGAGTAATGAAATAGACTAAATATTGTACCATTTTCTTAAATCACTATCTCCTGATGTGATTTTGTGATACGTGTGAAGGACAAAACCGAAATCAATAAATAGCTGCAATCCTGCTCTATGCTGTACAAAATTTCAGTACTTTGAAAACTATAGAATGCAAGACACATGTTAGCGCATTTTCCGCTAAAAAGACTCCCTTTGTCACATCTTCTTAATTTGAGAGCGTTTTCCTAATTTCCACAGCCTGCATTGGTATATTCGGCGTTGACATTTCGAGTGATGTTCAATTTCGTAGTCATCTGGAAAAGGCTAAAGTAGCCTTTAAAAAACTTTGTGTGCTCAGTAAAGCGAGACAGTATTTAAAGCCGACCCATTGCTTACAAAATACAACGCGGAAATTTGGCCTCATATGGAGTACTGTTCTCAAATCGGGGCAGGGGCTCCATAGTACCAGCTCCTTCCGTTTGATCGCATTTAACGTAGAGCATTTCGAATTGTCAATGACCGGGAAGTTACCAATCGGCTTGATTCCTTGGCGTTGCGTAGAAATGTTGCGTCCTTCAGTGTTTTCTACCGCACCTATCATGGGGAATGCTCTGAGGAGTTGTTTGGTTTAATTCCAATTCGCTGATTTCCACATTCGGACAATGCGGCAGAGTTTAAAGTATAATGCCCATCATCTTGGTGCGTGGCGATCTACAACTGTGCAATTCCGAAGACATTTTTTACCTCGCACAACATCTTTGTGAAATCAGTTACCGAGGACGGTATTCCCAAACAATTATGACTCAGGGACCTTCAATAAAAGAGCGTACTCATTCCGTAAAGGTCGGCAACGCGTCTGTGATACTCCTGGTGTTGCGACGGCGGTGATCACTTTCCATCAGATGACCCCTTTGCTTTTTTGCCTCCTCTTGTATAAAAAAAATCTTTAAATCAGGTCTTTCTCATACGGAATGTGATTCTATGCATTCAGCTATTGAGGGTGCAAAGAAATAAAAATCTGCTTTTACTAAGAAATATTGGGTTGATTTTTTTAAATCTGCTAGAAGTCTTAAAGATCACAAACATAGAACAAATGGAACCTACAAAGAACACTTGCTCAAATTTATATATTTCTTTTATTTACATGATTTGGCATCAGCTACAAAAAAAACAAAGATGAAATTGGTGACTTAGTGTTGTGGTTAAAGAAAAAATGCAAATTATTTAAAAAAATAATACCCAGACATAATGTTTTATATCAATATGACCACAACTCTTAATATAAAAAGATTAATGTTGCTGGTAAAGGTAGAAAAAGAAGTAGTTCAGTTGACCTGAAACCAGCCTATAAAACTATTATGCCGATACCCGAGACCAAAAAAACCAATATTGTTAATGCAATTTATTTAGAAACATTTGTACTTTCCACAATATATTTTATTATTTTTATGGTTGTTATATAGCCCTGATAATGCTTGTACAGCGAAACCGGTTGGCTAAACCATCAAAATAAAAAATAATAAAATATATTGTGGAAAGTACAAGTGTTTCTAAATAAATTACATCAAGAATGGAATTCCACCAAGCACCGACGATAAGAAGTATAGAATGATATTGTTAAGCTTGCAGATGCTGGACATATACCGGAAGAAGTGGTATTGTGGTACAAAACCTTACAAATCTATTAAAAAGCCGACCCAAACAGAGTGTTTTTCCAGTACCAAACTTCGATGAGGACTATTCAAAAAACCAATAGAGATAAAACTGATATGTCTAAACATCTAAATAACTGTATCATTGACCAATATTGTAATTGTTAAATAATTAAAATGAATAAGAATACTTTTGACTTTTTTTTCAATTTATCTAATTAAATTTATTAAAACATGTTTTTTTGTATCCAGTATCACTAAGTCCTGCCATTTACGTTTCTATTGCCTGGAAAAGCTCACTAAGTACTTTTTTGCTATTTTTTCTTACATAAAACATTATTTCTTTAATATTCAAATTAAAGTTACAGAAAATATAATGTAAGACATTATAAACAAAACTATAAACACTTTTGTCCAAAAATGAAATTTTAATATTAAAAAATCTATTGTAATGCTGATAACTCCAGTGTTCATGTTCGTTACTTAGTGATTTTTTCCTGTCACCCAACTTAATTATCTTCCGTTCCATCGAGACTTGGTGGCAATGGAACCACCTAGGAAAAACGCTCTTTCAAATAAGAAAAAAATCGATTTAGAAACGACGGAGAAATAGATTAGTGAACTTATCTTATTCGTAACTCTCACTTTGCCCAAAAAATAAAAGTATAAGTAATTATGTTGTAATAAATATACCTACCTGTATCAATTTATGATTAAAATTTACAGACGAAGTTTAAAATTATTTTATTCTTAATTTAACAGTATTAAGTTGTCTTGCCAAATGAAAATTGTCATTAAAGATCAACGATGCTCTCGGGGTTAGGTTTAAAATTCGTTCTTTCAGCTTTGAGAATGACTAAAATACTAGACTCGTAGTGATTTTAAGAATTATATGAATGCGACAATAAGAAGATGTCTATGTTGTCGTCTGTCACTAAGAATGGTTGAAACTTGGTAGGTAGGTGTAGTCTGATAAACTTTTCATTTTTAGGATTCTGTACCCAAATGGTAAGCCTCCGCTGTCTTCTCTCTCCAGGCTGTATCTCATAAACCGTGATAGCTAGGAAGCTGAAATTTTCACAGATGATGTATTTCCGTGGCCGCTATAACAACGAATACTAAAAATTAAAAAAAAATATTAAGGTACATACCATAAACGTGTTTTTATTTTCGTATTTTTTATATATTTTATTTTTATATTGAGCAAAATTAAAAAGGTAACAGGTAGACGCTTCAAATTTTCCCAGAATATTTACTTGTATATTACCTTTCAAAATAAATAATAATAAAGTAAATATTAAAGGGGCGCCCATACAACAAACGTAATTTTTAAGCGTTTTTACCAAAAACAACCAAACTAAATTAATGACAACGATGATTGGTTCAAAGAAATTTAAGACGTTTGATATGCCAATAAGTTTTGCTATATTGGGATCGTAACTATGATAGTTTTACTTTTAAATATTTAAAAATATTCTGGTTGATATTTTGTCATTTACAAATGGATGAGAAACGTCTAAAGGCGAAGTGATATTCGGAAATGTAACAAAGTGTACTTTTCTTTGTAGGTCATTCCGAATACGAAGCAACAAATACAGAAGATTCAGATGAAATTCTTAATGAGGAGGGAAGAATTTACATCGAAAGTCAAATTAAATATAGAAAACATACAAGAGGTGGTGAAATACAAAAACACCGTTCAAATATAAAGCAGATTTTACTGTGTTCAAATGCAACTCCAATTGGCAAAAGCAATGATATGGGTTACGGTTGTTGTTTTTGTGCTTTTCAGTTTGCTACACCGGCAGAATTAAAAATTCATACACGTGAAGCACATGATGACAGTATTAAAGAAACATTTATGGATGACAAGCATTTGTTTTCATTTGTTGTCAAATTGGATATAACTGACCTTGAATGTACGATATGCTTCAGTGAAATGTCTTCAGTGAATACGTTGTTACATCATTTAAAAAATGTACATGATATAATTATATACACGAGCTTAAAAAGTTACATATTTCCTTTCAAGTTCGAACATAATCTATTGCGTTGCGTTGAATGCCTTCGAGTTTTTCGCTGTTTTAAAACCCTACTTGAACATATGAATATTCATTTTAAGAATTTCATTTGTGCCAATTGTGATGCAGGGTTTGTCAATAAAAGTATGTTGAAGAATCACTCGAAGCGTCACGAAACTGGAAATTTCAAGTGCGACAGTTGTCCAAAAGTGTTTGATTTGTATAGCAACAAAAAAGCCCACGAAAAATCTGTTCACATGTTGTTGAATTTGCGAAGTAAATGTGGTATTTGTAATATGAAATTTACACATTACGCAGCCAAACAGAAGCATATCAGCGAAGTGCATAACATTCAGTTTCAAAAGCTGTCATGCACAGCATGTGAGAAGGTATTCACCTCTCATGCACGTTTGGCGATACATGTGAGACGAGACCATTTGTTGGAAAGGCGA
The DNA here is from genome assembly GCA_002245475.1 of Calephelis virginiensis. Lineage (NCBI taxonomy): Eukaryota > Metazoa > Arthropoda > Insecta > Lepidoptera > Riodinidae > Calephelis > Calephelis virginiensis. The sequence continues at coordinate 81,167 of NJDC01002553.1, forward strand.
TATGAGTGTAACGATTGTGATAAGAAGTTTTTTTCTTTGGATATGTTGAATAATCATCTGACTAAGCACACTGGGGAGAAAAACTTTATTTGTAACATTTGCAATAAATCATATGCGCGTAAAAATTCTTTAAAACAACACATGTTTGTTCACGCGGATGAAAGGCAATACGAATGCCAATATTGTGGATTGAAGTTTATGCACGAGCACTCTTTAAAAATTCACATGCGTATTAAACATAAATTTGATTTTTAAGTTTTTCTGCTTGTTAATCTAGGTTTTTTGTAGCTGAAAATCTCGAACAAGTTTCGTTTGTTTCTTATAAAAATATTTCAAATAAAATGTGAATGTATATATGCATTTTATTTTTTACGATTACACTCTTTTTTGTTGCTTTCGTTGCATCGATGTTATTTTACCTATGAAAAAAGGGTTAAAGTAGGCCAAAATTATGACCATCATGAATCCCTTTTTTTATTACAGTTATTACAATGTGGCATTGTCAAACATCAATACACACTACTCTTGTTTAAATACAAATAATTAGTATGAACTATTTAAATGGTACCATCAGTTGCTGTCATTTTACAAAAAAACTGACCCAATGAAATCACTAACATGAAATAGTGATACTAAAAATAGTCAAAAATAGAAAATTGCTTTTCAAAGGAACCATATAGGTTAGTAGTACTCTAAGAGATCAAGATTAAAATGAAACTAAAGTACAAACACAATTGATTGTTTTTATCTATTCGTGTTGAAAGTCATTGAAATGCTAAAGTAATTATTTTGTTTAAAATTTTTTTGTAGGTGTTGGCTGCGTGGATAACAGTAGAGACAAAATAGTATCAAAAGCAGTTATGAAAAACGAAAACGCCGCGATCACATCTAAAACTGAAGGTATTAAAAGTAAAATGGGTCGGGCCGAATTATCACAACATTTGATCAATATGAGAGAAATACTACAGTGGTCCAATGCAACACCTATACGCAGCCATAATGGTATAGGCTACACATGTTGTTTTTGTGATGATCATTATCCTGACCCGGCAGATTTGAAGAAACATACTAAATCTGTCCATTTAGATATCTCTAAAGCTATCTTCAATCGTAAACGAAATTTGATCGCGTTTAGTGTCAAATTAGATATAACGGAACTTCAATGTAATATTTGTAACAAAAATATTGAAACAACCGAAGAACTAATGAATCATTTAAAAAATGATCATAATAAACGGTTGTTCACAGACCTCAAGCATCACATCATGCCGTTTAAATTCAATCAAGAGATGTTACAGTGCTTTATTTGTATGAAAAATTTTAATAAATTTAAGTTGATAGTTGAACATATGAATGTTCATTACAGAAATTTTATTTGTGAAATATGTGATTTGGGCTTCATTAATCGCCGTCGTCTTTACAGTCATGTCCAAGGGCACAAAACTGGTACTTTCAATTGTGATTTCTGTTCCAAAGTTTTTGATACACTTATTAAGAAAAAATCACATATTAAGTATGTACATAAACAGAGCAAATTTCTAAATCGCTGTGGATATTGCAATGAAACGTTCAGAGACTATCGTCAAAAAGAAAGACATTTATCAGAAGTCCATCAAGTAGAAGCCATTGCCTTAAAGTGCAACGCTTGTGATCGTACATTTAAAACTCAAAGGGGACTTCGAGTACACACGAAACGAGACCATTTAATGGAAAGACGACATAAATGTGAGATATGCGAAAGAAACTTTTTTACAACGAATGAACTTAAAGAGCATATGGTTAGGCATACTGGAGTTCGAGAGTTCCAGTGTAAGATTTGTTTGAAATGCTATGGAAGGAAATATACCCTTAGGGAGCATATGCGGATTCACGCCGATGACAGGCGGTTCAAATGTGAACATTGTGGACAAGCATTTGTACAGCGGTGTAGTTGGAGGAGTCACATGCGTAGTAAACATGGGGAAGAAACGTGAACAAGACGCTTATTATTTGCATTATACGTAACAGTTAATTAAACTTTAATGGAATAGTTATTTTATGATTTTTATTGTAACTTCTTAAATTTTATTCTAAACTAGCTGCTACTTGCGGCTTCGCCCGCGTTTTCACAGAAACCCGGTGTGCGATCGGGATTTAAAATAGCCTATATGTTAATCCAGGTCACAATCTATCTGTCTTCCAAATTTCAGACAAATCCGTTCAGCCATTCGGTCGTGAAAGAGTAACAAACATCCATACATCCATACATACAAACTTTCGCATTTATAATATTAATAGGAAAAATAAACAGACAATAATCAAGAGACAAATAAACAATATGATTTGCCGTTACAATAAATGCGAGACCAAGATAAAAGTGCGTTGCGATTTTGAGACAGAAATCTTCAGTCTTTGACAGAAGATTTCTTTATAACTAATGGATGGACACTGTCGTCGGGTTAACTAATTTGTGTGTGTGTGCGTGCGTGCTTGTGTGTGAGTGCGCGCTTGTGTGTGTGTGTCATGCACTACATAACAGTAATATTTTACTCAATATTAGAATTTGTTCACTATGATTAAGTTTAACAAATTCAGACTTCGTGTAGAAGGTACTATCTCTAGTAGTAGGCCCTTAGCGGCGGTAGTGCCGCAGGGCTCGGTACTCTCACCTATACTATACACCCTCTACACGAACGACGTACGCCGACCGCCGCGCATCCACGTAGCCCTCTTCGCGGACGACACGGCTCTATATTCAACCCTCCGTCGCGGTAAACAAATAGGCTGTAATCTTAGAAACGCGGCCACTCTCCTGGGCGACTGGTTCAGGAAGTGGCGTATAGAAGTGAACCCCGATAAAAGTGCAGCGGTGTACTTTAATCGAAGTCTCACACCCGAACGGTTAACTCCCAGGCGTAGCCCGGGCACCATCAAACTGTTCGGAAGAGCGATTCCCTGGGAAAAATCAACAAAATACCTAGGGGTCACTCTAGACAAAAATATGTCGTTCGAACCACATATTACGGGCGTCACAAACAAGGCTAAGTTCGTACTTAGCCGTCGCCATTATCTTATTAATAAAAATAGTAAAATGTCACTTCGTAACAAAGTGACACTTTACAAAACCTGTGTTAGACCCATTTTAGCATACGGTAGCGTAGCCTTCGCGCATACGTTCCCGTCCCATAAGCTTCAAGTAGTCCAGAATAGGTTCATGCGAACTGCCACGGGCGCCCCGTGGTACGTTCGCAACGAGGACCTACATCGCGACCTCGATTTACCCACTATAGCGCAG
>NJDC01002553.1:85069-161767 GCA_002245475.1 Calephelis virginiensis
ATCCATCTAAATAATGATGTCTCGGGCTGAGCACTCTGCTCGGCCCACAAAGTTCGGTGAAGTTGTAAAAAATCGTAAGATTAGCAACAAGTAAGTCATTCAAAAAAAAAAGATTAAGTTTAAACAAAAACTATTCTATTATTCCCGTTTGTGGAAGAAAAGCTTATAATAAGAAAAAAAACGAATAATTGTGACAGACACAATCTTTAGTTTTTAAATCATTTTTGCTCACAGCAAGTACGAGTATAATAGGTAAAACATAAGCGTTTTAGGTGTGAGAGTTGTCATCGTTTAATGAAAGCGGTGAATTAATTTATTATTTCTTTAAAGAAGCTGTTATATTCCATCTACAAATTAATTTTTCATAAAGCTTTAATACTTTAATTTAGTACATATTATTGACAATGTTACTTTGTATACATATTATTTCGGAATTATTTGCCTGCGCAATTAGGATGACGAATGTTAATCCATGACGGAAATAATGACGATACAATATTTTCTTTATAGGTGAACGACGTCTCGATAACGTCAAAACCAAATCGAAAACTGTAACAAAGACTGTTGAGAAAGGTAAAGAGCTTGGTACATTATCTATTAAGATAGTAAATTCTAAAAAAGCAGAAATCGGATTAATGTCACAACACTTGATAAATATTCGAGAAATCTTAAAATGGTCTAATGCTACTCCTATACGTTCCTACGGTGGTATTGGTTACGAGTGCTACTTTTGTGATAAACAATTTACTGACCCTGCAGATCTAAAGTCGCATACCTTGGATGTACATAAAGAAGGTTTTAATGTTAACCAAACCAAACCAGATTTGGCTACATTTTGTGTTAAAATTGATATAACTGCACTACATTGTAATATTTGTGGTAAAAACATTGACACAATAGAAAGCTTATTAAATCATTTTAAATTTAATCACAATAAAAGAGTATTTCCTGATATTAAACACCATGTTCTACCTTTTAAATTTAATAGTGATACGTTGCAGTGCTTTATGTGTCTGAATAAATATAATAAATTTAAATTATTGATCGCACACATGAATGTTCATTGCAGAAATTTTGTCTGTGATATTTGTGACTCTGGGTTTGTTAATAGGAAGAAACTTGACAATCATGTCCAAACCCATAAGACCGGGATCTTTAATTGTGATTTTTGTTCTAAAGTTTTCAATACTTTGTCGAAGATAAAGTCCCACATGAGATGCGTTCATAAGCCTTATCCTCGTAATCGCTGTGGCTATTGTAAAGAAACTTTTAAAGATTATCGTCAAAAAGAAAAACATTTGGCAGAAGCTCACGGAGTACGTGCAAGTGGCTTACAGTGCAAAGCTTGCGATCGAAGGTTCAAAACACAAAGAGCGTTTAGGGTGCACACTCAAAGAGATCATTTGATGGAGAGGCAACATCAATGCAGTTTCTGTGAAATGACGTTCTTCTCGAAGACACAACTACATCAACACATGGTTAAACATACAGGAGCTCGTGAATTTAAATGTGAAATTTGTTATAAACTTTATGGCAGAAGACAAACCCTTAGGGAGCATATGCGGATACATGCTAATGATCGCCGTTTCAAGTGTGAATATTGCGGACAGTCGTTTGTTCAGAAATGTAGTTGGAGAGCCCATATGCGTAATAAACATGGAGAAGAGAGCTAGTTTTTTATTAGTTTAAGTTTTATTGTTTGAATTAAAAGTTGAGAAATGACACTATTTTTAATAACTTTATATTTACTAGATTCTACCTCTTTTAAATCGACATATTAATGTTGAATAGCTTCCATCAAGTTTTTAAACCAAAACCTTAATTGCACACATGTGCAGACTGATTAACTTCTAGATTTTGTATGTTTTTAAAAGAAATTCATTAATTCGAAATAAATTCTGTTTCCTACGGTACATGTTTCAAAAACAACACATCTTACCATTTGCTTGTACCTTGGACTGAATTGAGACTAACCATGTTTACCTCGCACTCTTCCAATATAAGCAATCGCCAATTTTACTACCGCGTTACTTCTAAAGATTTTATTCTCTTATTAAAACAATTTGAACTTAAATTACCGCTTCATATCTAAACTAGTTTAGGTATAGTAAATCATACGTCTATACCCATTTTTCTTTAAACGAAGAAAAAAATTCTTACTGTTCTGACTGTTACGCTTTCACATAGTCACTATGCCCAATGTGGCTACTACTAGAGACGACTATTAAAGACGAAATAATTTTAAGTATCAAAAAATTTACATAATAGTTGGAGCCGCTGCTATTTTGTAGATTATTTTATTGATCAAGTGCTGTATTATTGGAAAGAACTAATTACATAAATATTAACATAAACATAAAATTTAGTAATATTTTGTAACAAAAAAAATGATATGGATTAAATTGTTTTTTAGGCCAGTAAAATTTTGGTAATATTTTTTACGAAAAGAAATTATTATAAATAATATCGATTAAATATTTTTTTGTAGGTCTACAAAGGGTTGTAAAACTTGAACTGGATGTTGTGTCAGACACTGTTGAAGAATTTGAAAACAGCATTAACGAAGCCTTAAGATGCAGGAACAAAGAATTAGGACAACATTTAGTAAACATAATATCTCTTTTATATTGGTCTAATGCTACACCGATTCGGTCTCATGACGGCGTGGGATATACTTGCTGCTTTTGTAGCAAACATTTCCCAGATCCCGCAGATCTAAAAAAACACACTAAAGATACACACAAAAAAATATCGGCAGCATTTTTCTTTCAAAAAAAGAATATGGCTGAATTATCTGTTTATGTTGACATCACCGCACTTCAATGTAATATTTGTGATAAAAAAATAGAAATGATTGATGACGCACTGACGCATTTAAAGAATTTTCACAATAAAATGGCATTTACTGACATTAAGAATCAAATAATTCCATTTAAATTTAATAATGATTTATTAGAGTGTTTTATTTGTCTAAAGAAAATCAATAAATTCAAATTATTGCTCACACATATGAATATTCATTGTAGAAATTTTATTTGTGACTTATGCGATTCTGGATTTGTCAATCGTGCTAAACTTGATTATCATATGAAAACGCACGTGACTGATACTTCTTATGTTGTACCAGACAAAGTTGAGGAAAATGAAAAAGGCATATACAAGGCCTTGAATTGTAGAAACAAAAAGCTAGGACAACATTTAATAAATATACAAACTCTGTTACATTGGTCAAATGCGACCCCTATCCGAACTCATGGAGGGGTAGGATTTGGTTGCTGCTTTTGTAGGCAACAATTTCCTGATGCCGCGGATCTGAAGAAACACACTAAAGATTCTCATGGAGATGTCTCTAAAGCCTGTTTCTTTTCCAAAAAAAGCCTAGCCCAACTAGCCGTTAATGTTGACATTACGGCATTACAATGTAATATATGCGATGAGAAAATAGAAATGATTGACGATCTGCTGAAACATTTAAACGTTATTCATAACAAAATGACATTTTCAGAAATAAAGAATCAGATGGTACCATTTAAATTCAACAGTCAGCTATTAGAGTGTTTTATTTGTTACAATAAATTTAATAGGTTCAAATTATTGCTAACTCACATGAACGTTCATTGCAGAAATTTTATTTGTACTTTATGCAACTTTGGATTCGTCAATCGAGCTAAACTCGACTTCCATATGAAAACTCATGTTTCTGGCACTTCCTTTAAATGTGAACGATGTCCTAGAATGTTTAATACATTATCAAAAAAGATATCACATTTAGGAACTATCCATAACACTAAATTTCGTAATCACTGTGGATATTGCCAGAAAACTTTCAAAACGTATATTTTGAAAGAAAAGCATTTGTTTAAAGTCCACAATATAGTGAATCTCAGTTTGAAATGCGGTGCTTGTGACCGAGCATTTATAACTCAATCAGATTTGAGGGCGCATGTCCAAAGGCACCATTTGATGGAGAGACGATTTGAATGTAAATTATGTGACATGAAATTTTTTTCATCTAGAGAATTAAAACGTCATATGTTGAAACATACTGCAGCTCGTAAAGTTCAATGTGTTGTTTGCCTTAAATCTTTTGGAAGGAAAAGTAATTTAAAACAGTCTACGGGGATTAATTCTGTTGATTTTAGATGTGGCCGTTGTTTAGCTCGTTGAGCCGCCGGTGTTGTTAATACGGACCTATACAGCAAATAATACTAAAATTTTTGTCATACGTTTAATGGAGTTTTTGTTAAATATATTAAAAAGTACTTTTTTTGCTACTGTTTTTAAATGCTGACGCATGATACCTTTCACATTCAAAACTATCTGCACTCAGGTGAATAAAACCTAATAAAGTTTAATCCTAATTCAAGTAATTTAATAATAGAAAATTTCTATTCGTGTTAAGTTCTTTAATTTTCGAGTTGTACCAACAACGCAAGAAACCTTTTCCGTATTTTAAGAAATCGGATCTAGATACTCAGTGCGTCCTATAGCCAAGGGTTGTCACTCCGTTGTTAATGTACATTCAGGCGTCGTACCCGTTGTCTATCTATCGTTGGGTTGACACTCGCTAGTAGGTGGTCGAGAACACTAGCCACTTTTTGTGTTTTTGTTGTGTATTTCTTGATATCAGAAAATGTTTTGTTTGATTGCCTTTCAATACCTGATAGTATAGTGACATTACCAGGAACGTTCAAAGAAGTTTGAACAACCATATGACGTTACCTCGCGATTTAACGACGCTGGGTGGCATTTTACATAAGTTTTTTTTCGCTCAGCTCAATAACTGAGACTTGACGCTATTTATTAAATGTAAATTTTGCTTGCACTTTTTACAACAGTGATTTTTCTTTACCTTATTAATATACTATATGTCATATCATATACTAGCCGACTTTGTGAACGCCTAGAGACACTAAAGGTGGTAGTGGTGCGTTGCCAACCTGAGGCCGGGATGTTAGGCCTCGAGCAAAAGTAAGTTTACCGGCTACCTTACCCTCCGAACCGGAACATGTCATGACGTAATGGCGGCAGAAATAGGTAAGGCGGTGGTACCAATCCGGGAGAGTCGCTGCTCAACTCTACTACCTAGTCAGATGTCACTGTGTTAGTGACGGTGAGCCTATGTTCGCTTTTTAAGAGCTGCCTGGCAAGGAAGGCAAATGGTCTATTCTACAAAGGAGCCCGGACCAAAATTTGTATCAAAGCTATGTTTGATATGTTCTAATATTATATATACACGTGCGTATTTTGAAGCGAAGTTCCTCGTATTTGCTTTGTTATACGAAGAAGAACAATGCTTCACGATGATAAAAGACAAATGGTGCCTATAGATACTACACTAAATGTTACTGATGAGTCGCTATTTTATACCCTACCCTATCTTCTACCATACGGAAAATGATGAAAACGAACATTTAAGTATTGGCGTCAGAAATAGACAAATGATAGTACATATCCGAGTTAGCTACTGCACATTACTATTTTCACTACTGCTGGCTGCAGCAAAGGTATGCTGTTGGCGTCAATTACCAGCTCATCAGCAGCCGATGAGGGCCATCAACACGAGGGAAGCCGAAAATTCCTTGGGAAAATCTACGATATTGTGATACAAAGAATCTTTATTTATCTCTTTTTTTTATGCTAAAACTCGTTAAGAATTTTGCAGCGGTTTTGATGTGAAAACGAAATTTCGCACTTATAATTTTTAGGAAAACTGTTTGCTTTTTAAAAATCTTAAAATTATATTTGCATAATTGTCATTACTGTTTAATATTCGTATGGCTACCGATGTCTTTTTCAGGCATCATTTCATTCATCCGAAATACTTGTATCTTTAACCGATTTTGTGAACTTTAAACTTATTTATTTAGCAAAAATAGGCTGACATAAGATGTTACAAAAAATACTTGCACTTATTCCGATTTTGCCAATTTATTAACGTACAGAAATAATTGCTTCTCTGTACAATAATTCGCTTATAATCGGAGTTTTAGAGTTAATACTTGTCAGCATTGAAAAAAAAAACACATGTCAAACTATATCAAAGGTCTTAAATTAAATAAATAATATTTACTATACTTTTTTTTATATCATTTAAAAGGAGGAGGAGGTTGTATGTTCGATCTTATATTTTTTCATTCATTCATGTATTTATGTATATTAATAGATTCCACGTTATCTCTAAACCGATTTTAAAAATTATTTTGAAAGGGCGTTATTCCGAGGTGGTTCTATTGCCACTATGTCTGGATCTAAAATCATCATCGGATGATGGAAACCTCGGGACAACGAAGAAATACTTTAATTATTGTGTATCTTAACGACCTTTTAAATTCGAAGTCGGAATTCTTGCTACTTAAATTATGTTTTTTTGTATTTATTTAGGTTTTTTCAAAAAAATGTTTTTTTTTTAAATTCAAATAAGACTTAACAAGTTTACTTACCTAAAAAAAGGTTGAAAAAATTTATTTCTGCGTAAGGGTTATAAAGAAAGATGAGATGTGAGCGTAGTAAAACTGCGAAAAGTTGACTTCAATTATTACATTACTGTGTCGCGATTTCATCGCTTTTTTTTCGAAAACCAGCGAATGGTTCCGAGATGGTCTGACATAAATTTTTAATCAACTTACCACTATTGGTGTTTAAGTTATTACTAATTAACACTTATGTATGTTGACATAATATATCAAAATGTATGCATAAGATATTAATTATAACTGAAACACTATTCCGTTCACGATAAAAAAAAATTTGACCTACCAAAAAAGGGAACTTTTGAAATGTGTTTCTTATTGACCGATTAATCGCATATCAAACATAGAATAAAAACATAGTTGAATTGTTGACATCCTTCTTTTTGAAGTCACCTCAAACTATGTCACGCGTTCATTGAAGTCATACATCGAAGTCCTACATTGGAAGAACAGAAGTAATTGCCATCTCAAATAGAGTAGGTAGGTAGTTTTTTGGAGTTAGATCACTTGACACTGACTTTTTCTTTGTTTTTAATTGAGCTAAGAGACAGAGAACAAGCAGGCGGCTATGCCAGTGCTAACTATGGCCTTAACACACCATAGATGTTACTTGAGCATCGCTAATAGGACTGAGATTTCGAAACAAATGTGCAATTAAATGGCGCTACCCTCAATCTTGCACAACACAACATGGTAAGCACTTAGATTATGGTGGCAGGAATAGAGAATACAGTAGTTCCAATGCGGACGAGCTTCTGCAGTTATTTACCTACTACTTATTTATGACATTGCACCAGTGGAATGATCCAGTAATCACTAGCGATCCTAATGTCAGGATTGTTGTATAAGTATCGTTATGTAAAAGCTGTAGTGGAGGTTATTCTGAAAAGCACTAAGTTGATTTAAAGTTGTCGCTATTTTCTTTTAATGAAAGTTTCTAATAGAAATAGTCAAGACAAACTCAGTACCGGGGCATTTCAAGTGAAGCACGTACAGGGAAATAAGGAGGGAGGCTCTAAAAAGTGACCATATTCGGCCTATTTGTATTTCTAACAGGTATGAATGGGTAGAAAACATGTTTTTTTTTAGTATGTTGTATGTTTACCAAATTACAAGATTTCTAAAGGATTTTTGTAATTTTAATTACAATCTTTTGAAAGTATTCTTATGAATATAACAAGTTTATTAAAAAAAATACATAGCGATTCAAATCACTACAGTATTAAACAAAGTCGCTTCCTCTGTCCCTATGTCCCTTTGTATGCTTAAATCTTTAAAACTACGCAATGGATTTTGATGCGTTTTTTTAAATAGATAAAGTGATTGAAGAGGAAGGTTTATATGTATATTTTATACCCGTGCGAAACAGCGCCGGGCCGCTATTTAAAAATATACTTTTCTTATTGAGCATTACATAAAATTATTTTTTTTGGCTGCTCAAAACCGGTTTTCTTCTTTTTTTCTTAAAAAAAATTTTAAATGTGATCTCTATTAGTTTAGGCGTTTCATTAAGTAATATATACCCACGATGCAAGAGACGTCATACGTTGCGCTTGCTTAGATTGGTTGTAGGTCTGGGTATATGATAGCAGACCTATGTAGACCTACATATGATATTGCTAGTAACTGCTATTTTAATCACACCAACAAAAAATTTGCTATTTTTCTTGCACTAAACCTCACTAAACTAAACCACAATCTTTCTACTAGAGACAGTTTTATCTGTGTGAATTTGTCATTCGGAATTAATTATTTTGTTTACACTCTCTAATAACCCGAAATCAACACGATACAACACTGATATAATTTTTCGCTCATAATGCATTTGCTTTTGAATGACGTTGACGTTAAAAAACGTTGATTGGTATTCTTGTTTAAAAAATTGAAGTTCATTATCTTGAATTAAGTAAATATAATAAAGCTGAAATGTCTTTTGTAGGTCCACAAAATAACAGAAAAGACAAAAATGTGGAAGCTTTACTGGATACAGTAACGGATTACGAAAATGACGACGATGGCTTCTATGAAGACTTGAACAACAGAAATAAAGAATTTGGAAAACATTTAATAAATATTAAATCCATGTTACGATGGTCTAATGCTACTTCTATCCGGATTCATAATGGCATTGGGTTCGTGTGCAGCTTTTGTGGCAAACAATTTCCAGTTCCTGCCGACTTAAAAGAACACACAATAAACACACACAAGGATATTTCGAAAGCGAGTTTCTTGTTCAAAAAAGACATAGCTAATTTTAACGTCAAGGTTGATATAACTGGACTGCAATGCACAATTTGTGAAAAAGACATTGAAACAGTCGATGATTTAATGGGACATCTGAAAAATGACCATAACAAAATGGTTTTCACGGAAATTAAAAATCAAATTTTGCCTTTTAAATTTAACGGTGAAATATTGGAGTGTTTTATTTGCTTAAACAAATTTAGTACATTTAAAAAGTTAGTAGAACACATGAATATACATGCCAGAAATTACATTTGTAAAATATGCGATGTTGGATATATTAATCGTGGAAAACTAATCACACATTTAAAATCCCATGACACTGGCGCTTTTCCTTGCGAATTGTGTCCTAAAGTATTTAATACAATGACAAAGAAGAAATCGCACATTGCGAGCACTCATAACTTAAATAACCGAAATCGTTGTCAGTATTGTCTAAAAACTTTCAAACTCTTTCGTCAAAAAGAAATACACCTGCATCAGGCCCATAACGTAGTGAACCTTGCCCTGAAATGCAATTCCTGTGACAAAATGTTTATAACTAGACAAGATTTACGAATTCACACACAAAGATACCATTTATTGGAAAGACGATTTCATTGTAATTTATGCGAAATGACATTTTTTAAATGTAAAGAATTGAAACGTCATATGGTAAAGCATACTAAAGCGAGAGACTATCAATGTGATATATGCCTAAAATTTTATACGCAGAAGAGTGTTCTTAGAGAACATATGAGGATTCATGCCGATGATCGTCGCTTTAGATGTGATCAATGTGGACAGACTTTTGTACAGAAATGTAGCTGGAAAAGTCATATGCGTAGTAAACATGCAATCGAATTTAATTAGAGCGCTTAAAAGATGTTTGTAATATTAAATTAAAATCGCAGACAAAATGAAACTTCTTTGTAATACCAGCATAAAATAATACTGGCATAATTACGTATGCCATTTTACCATTTTGATAAGTTAGATATTTCATCCGATATAAATTTCAGTTTTTTGTTTACCCTATTACCCCCCTCTCCCTCCATGTTCGGCCGGGTCTCGTTTGCGAAATAGACCATCTCCTTTCCTGCGAGGCAGTCCTTAAAAAGCGAACAAAGATTCAATTGGTCTTTACAATAAGAGGAAGAAGTAGATTGCTGTTCAGCCACTTGCCCGGGTAGGGATTCACCTCCTGAAATATTCCTTATTCTAGGACAGTGTCATGCACCGGTCCAAACGGTAGGATAGCAGGTAGACTTACATACTTGGCCTAACATCAAGTCTAATCAAAATCAAAGTGACGTAACTTAAGGCTACTAGTTTTTTTTAATTTGTTTTTGACATTTTCTTTGAAAGAACTGACCTGGACTAGTTTTAACCAATTAAGAAGAATCGTTTTGTAAGTATTCCATATTTTTTGTTTAAGATATGATCTTAACATTGCTAACTGCTTTTCATTAAAATAAATTTATTTATTCAAGAAGATGTTCATTAGAGCCCTGTAAAGGTGCCGTACGAGGTGAGAAAATGTCTTCGAAATCGCACCTCAGAGAATCGCCATTGTGATCGCATCAAGGTGCTAAGGCGCGTAATTTTAAGCCCTGTTGCGATGTCTGGAGGTGAAACTCAGCGTCTGGTAGCAAGTCAAATACTTCGTAGCATTCCTCGTGCATATAGTTAAATTATTATAATACTAATTAAGCTACTTTACATTCTTTAATAAGTTTCGTGTCTATTAGTTTAATTACTCAAATTAGACAGACGAAACCCCGAAAAAGGATAGTTAATAAAATGTGACTATCTATAAATATATTTATTATCTTACCTTTACATTGTGTCATACAAAGATGTAATGTTGCGTGTTTGCCAAAATATCAATATTTATTTAATATAACATACAATATTTATAACTCCAAATAAACGTTTTACGCAACTTTATGCAAGCAGTGACGCACATGTAACTTCTGTCTATAGGCCACGCTTGTCCCTTACCATGACCCATGTGCTTTTCGCTGACTTTTCACATAAAAAAAGACGGAGCACGAGTACAAGTGAGAGCGCATGCCTCACTTTCCTTCATATATCCCCGCCGATTCCTTGAAATTAGTTCTGTACAACGTTATGCTACCATTTAGGTAGGGAGGGACGGGCATTTAAATTTAGTTAGGAATTGAACTCATGTATCATTGAAAGCGCATATTACATAGAGTTGAAGTTTATTCGTAAGTTTTTGTAGTTTGATCAAAACATCGGTTGACCATCAAAAGGAAACACGTGAATTTCGTTTTCAAAGTTTCGGAAACATACACTGAACTTGCTGATAAAACCTTAAGACTTGCGTAACATATGAGTCCAAAAAAATTTAATAATCACAACTCGTCTATATAAAATGTGAGTAATACTCGTAATATCATAACCGCAGTATATGACACGTAAATATGTTTGTGATTAGAAAGCTACTTCACACATCCATGCGTGATAGCGTAATATGTTAGCTTAAATTAAATTAAAGATAACGGATTTTAGGTCAGAACAGGAATAATTTGATACTTCCAAATGTTTTGCAAGAAATTTAAAATTAAACAATAGTTTAGAACTCTGAAATAACAAATGACTGCAATGTTATTTGCTGTAACGTTTGTTAATAAGCGTAGTTAAGAAGTAAAAAGTAATGTAGTTAAATCTTTGTTTGTAGGTGTACGTCGTGTCAAAATCTTAAAAGACGAAAAAGAAACTGCATCGAGTACAGTTGTAGCAGGTAACAATACTGATACATCTAAATTCAGAATTTGAACTAATTCATAGATAAGTAAATATACCGAACATATCTTGGAACGTCTAAAAAATAAACATAAAATGAATGTCACTGACAAATCTTACAATTTATATTTAATTTTTCCGACATTGTATCCCCGATATCAATGTTATATCTGTTAAAACGAATATCTTACATTTTAACCATTAATTGCATGTTTGAATATACATCGCCGAGTCAAAATAAAGTAACGATATTCCAACCATTAGCTCGGAATACTTATATGAAACTGTGGAAAGTAATAAACATCTAGAATAGTAAATAAATATAAGAAATATTGTCGGACAATGTAGGTGAACGTCTGTTGCTACTTCCTGCGTATTAGTCGGTGACATCAAGGTCATCAAGTTAGTAGCTTCGTAATTCACAACCACCTAAACACAACTTTTGAATACAACAATCTTGGTAGTATACACAGATAAACAGATATTAATTTGACCCTTGCATCATATAATTTTATCTATATTCTCAAAACAGCCTAAAAACAACACGATTTAGTTTTTGATCGAGTGGCAAAAAATAACCACAGCTCCAATATATTTTTCTACTATTAATTCATTTGCTTTTGAATTACAGATAGGGTAAAATTGAGCCTTATTGGTTGGTACTCTTGTTTAAAAATATGAAGTGCTTAATCGTGAAATTAAAATATAATAAAACTGAAATGTCTTTTGTAGGTCTACAACATATCAGAAAAGACCAAAACATGAAATCTTTACCAGATACAGTATCGGATTCAGTACCGGAAACAGTTCCGGAAATAGTAACGGAAAAAGACGATGACGGCTTCTATGATGACTTGAAATGCAGAAATAAAGAATTTGGAAAACATATAATAAATATTAAATCCATGCTGCGGTGGTCTAATGCTACTGCTATACGGGTTCATGATGGCATTGGGTTTGCGTGCAGTTTTTGTAGCAAACAATTTCCAGTTCCTGCTGACTTAAAAGAACACACAATAAATACACACAAAGATATCTCAAAAGCGAGTTTCTTCTATAGAAAAGAAATAGCTAATTTTACCGTCAAAGTCGATATAACGGGACTGCAATGCACAATTTGTGAAAAAGATATTGAAACCATCGATGATTTAATGTTACATCTGAAAAATGACCATAAAAAAATGGTTTTCACAGAAATAAAAAATCAAATTTTGCCTTTTAAATTTCACAGTGAAATATTAGAGTGTTTTATTTGCTCGAACAAATATAATACATTTAAAAAGTTGGTAGAACATATGAATTCACATTTTAAAAATTTCGTTTGTAAAATATGCGAGGCTGGGTACATTAATCGCGGAAAGCTAAACAAACACTTAAAATGTCATGAGACTGGCAGTTTTGCTTGTGATTTGTGTCCTAAAGTGTTTGATACAATGACAAAGAAGAAGTCACACATTGCTAGTGTTCATAAGTCAAATCCTCGAAATCGTTGTCACTATTGTCTAAAAACTTTCAAACTTTTTCGTCACAAAGAAATTCATCTGCACCAGGTCCACAACGTAGTAAATCTTGCCTTGAAATGCAGCTCTTGTGACAAAATGTTTATAACTAAACAAGATTTACGAATTCACACAAAAAGATACCATTTACTAGAAAGACGTTTTCATTGTAGTTCATGCGAAATGAAATTTTTTAGCCGTAAAGAATTAAAAAGTCATATGGTAAAGCATACTAAAGCGAGAGATTATCAATGTGACATATGCCTCAAATTTTATGTACAGAAGAGCACTCTTAGAGAACATATGAGGATTCATACAAATGATCGTCGTTTTATATGTGGTCTATGTGGACAAACGTTCGTACAGAAATGTAGTTGGAAAGGTCACATGCGCAGTAAACATTCAGTCGAATGTAACTAGAGTAGTTAAAAAGTTGTGTGTAATTTTTGATTAAAATTTTAAATCTTTGATATTCCATTTATTCATCGTGAGCTTCTAGTCGTAATTCAATACTTTATTTTGCTGTATTTTACTCCCATTGATAAAAACAACTCTTGTGCCTTTCGCTCTGTCAAATGCCCTTCCCTGTCCGTTTTTAAATTTTAAAAAGCTATTGAAAGTATATTATTTATCACTTCTTATTAAATGGATTCATTATTTTCAGTTGCTCATTTTTATTACTCTAATTATAATATTAGTATGTTTAGGTTAGCTACTTAGGTAGGTATATTTATTGAACAACGTTCCATTGTTTCATCACAGATTCTAATTTTTAGGTTGGCTGGGAGTAATCTGTACACCTAAAGATAAACCCACCCTTTGTGCATTACTGTTTATATGTCAAACTGTTCTTGTATTCTTTACAATATCTATGTGCAATAAAGAATGAAATATATAAAATCGTAGAATTTTTTTTGTATTACCGTGTTAAAAAAAACTGTCGTAACTACACATATACAATTATACCATCTTGATCGATAAGATATTTTTTAAAGATTTTATATCCTTTTCCTATATTGTTTTCAACAAAGTTGTTTGAAAAAACAAAGTTGTTTTTTTCTTTCTTTAAAATTTTTTCTTTAAAATTTATAGAAAGTTGTTTGAAGCCTATTTAATGACTACTGTTACCTATTCCCAATTGCTTTTCTGTTTTCTTTCTAATTTGTTGACGACTATTATTACGCCGTATTTTTTTTTGAGAATTACGAAAAATTATTATAATGTAATAAGATGTCCACTACCGTAGTAATATCAAGGGTACGTCACCGACCTTATAGGAATAAATACGCTATCTTCTTGAAAATTTCTTCTTCGCATCCGATTTGAAATATCGCTGCTGGTAGTTGGTTTCATAAAAGTGTAGCACTCGCACGGCAGGATGATGATGAATGTGGTTGTGAAACTCTTAAGCTTTGTTGCAATGTCCGAATGTGAAACTCAGCGTCTGGTATTAAGCCAAACACTTCCTTGTAGCATGTCGCTTCAAGCAGGCGGTAGAATATGCTGAGAATTTTATTTTAAAGGTATTGATAGTTTTGGTTCATGTAAACTATCAGAGATAGCAGGCATAGCTGAATATATGTAAATAAATTATTATAATTCTGCATAATCTCTTTTTTATCCCTTTATTTCGTATCGGCTAGTTTAATATTTCAGACGGTCTAAACGCTGACGATGCATAGTACAAATAATGTGCTAAAAATTTGGTCGCATTTAATTAGGACTTACCTAAACCTGATATTACAAACCTTGCTGTTAATCTGTGAAATGCACATTTGTTAAAATTGAGTTATGGGCACTATTCAATTTTAACTATTGTGAAATACGAATATAAGTGATATGTTGTACTTTAAAACGTAATATGCGCTTTAAAGTTTTGAAGTTCACAGTTCGTGCCAAACTTAAATGCGCTTCCGAAGTTGGCAATATAGCAAGGTAGTATGGGAGCGTACCGCGCCGTTGCTCATACTCGCTTATACTATTGCTTCGTCTCTTTTGCTTTTCTACAGTTGCTTAAAAAATGTGTGTTAAAAATGTTGTATTTAAGAGTATATTGATCTTTTGAGAAACACGTAACATAATAATATAACATGATTTTCTCACTTGCTTGCACTCTCCTTCATCTTTGAGTACTATTGTTTTGTGCTTCCTTGTTTATTATTTTATATTGACCTTGAACTGGCGCTGAATATTGCACTAAATTGTACCTGCGTCAGATTGAAGAACGAACCTTTTTTGTGTGAAATGTTCTCGTAAGCTTTTGAAGTGTGAACAAAACATCATTTGACCGTCTGACATGTGAAAGCACGTGAATTTATAAAAAAGAATTGTAATAACTTGTCCACAAATATGTTTATGATTATAATGTTACCTTATGCATCCATGCGACTTGATGATTACTATATTTGTATTTAATTTACAAACGAACAGTGATAGTAAGAATAGGGACAGGTCAGTTTTAGCCAGGTTTTACAGAGATTTTATCGAAAACGATTTAAACATACCAATAAGTTAAAACTGTGAAATAACAAATTACTAAAATCTTAATTATTGCGACTTCCAATAATAATAGTAATAAAGTAAGAAGTAATGTAGTTAAATCTTTTTTTGTAGGTAGACGTCGTGTCAAAATCGTTAAAGACGAAAAGGAAACTGTATCGAGTATTATTGTAGCAGGTGAAAGCACTGAAACAGCTAAAGTCAGAAATGCAAATAAGTCACAGATAATTGAATGTACAAAATTTGAAAGTAAATTAGATGGCCTGGCTAACAGTCCACCTCCTGGTGAAATTAGGCGTCACATTATTAATTTAAGAGAATTGCTACAATATTCTAATGCAACCCCTATACGCTGCTACGGAGATACGGGATTCACGTGTTATTTTTGTAGTGAACAGTTTCCAAACCCTGCAGATTTAAAATCTCATACTAAAGCTTCCCATAAAGAAATGTATAAAGCAAAATTTCATCATTCAAGAGGATTGACTGCATTTACCGTAAAACTTGATACAACAGCACTCCAGTGTAATATTTGTGATAAAACGTTTGAAATGGTAGAAGATATTTTGGAACATTTAAAAAATGAACACAATAAGAAAATATTCACTGACATTAAACACCAAATCCTCCCATTTAAATTCAATGTCGAAGGGTTTCAATGTTTTGTCTGTTTAAACGAATTTCATAAATTTAAACCATTGATTGAGCATATGAATATACATTGCAGGAACTATATATGTGAGACTTGTGATTTAGGATTTGTCAATCGTGGCAGACTGACTAATCATCTTAATACCCATAAGACAGGCAATTTCGCATGTGAATTATGCTCAAAAGTGTTCACTCGTTTATCGCTAAAGACAAGGCACGTAAAAGACGTTCATAATCAATGCAACTTCTTTGTGTGTGGATATTGTAATAAAACTTTTAGATATGACAATCAGAAGCAGAAACACTTATTACAAGTCCATAATAAAGCACCTCCTATATTAAAGTGCAATGCTTGTGAGCGTTCTTTTCATAATCAGAGAGCGTATAGGATACACATGCAAAGAGATCATATGATGGAGAGACGTTTCAAGTGCGATGTGTGTGAGAAAAAGTTTTACAAGTCGCAGGAGCTTAAGAAACACATGGTTAAGCATACTGGAGCTCGTGAATTTCAGTGCGAAGTTTGTCTTAAATGTTATGGTAGGAGACAAACTCTCCGGGCTCATTTGCGAATCCATGCCAACGATCGACGTTTCAAATGTGAATACTGTGAGCAAGCTTTTGTTCAGAAATGTAGTTGGAAAAGTCATATGCGAAGTAGACATGGGGAAGATAGATGATGAATCATGAAATTGTAGTTTTTGTTACATATTTAATTTTATAGTTAACTTTTAATCTGTGGTACATTAAATATAAAAATGTTAACCCTCCAGTTTTATTTTTCATAACGCCAACTGAAAAAAAAACAATATTAATATTCAGGCGTCAATAGAAAACCTGACTGGGCGCTTTTAATAAAGATTACGCACTTTGTCCTTGACAATATAGATATCGATTAATGCCTTGAAATCGCCTAGTTTTTAAAAAAAATCGTTTTTTTTATGTTGATCCATTTGTAATTAAAAAACTAACCACAAATAATAATGAAAATAAATGTTCCTGGAATGTTACACAAATTGAATCTAACCCCAAAGTAAGCAAATTATATGCTTGTGTTATGGGTGTTGTCAACGATACTAATACATAGAAATACTTAAATACATACCAGAATAAATTTAATAAACACCTAGACCCGGAAACACAGATGTCTAAATTTTCATCACACAAATGAATGCCCCCGTCGGGAATCGAACCTGAGCCTTGCGGTTGGTCAGTGTAGCTAGGCGTGTACGCTAGCCACTCGACGAACAACCTTACCTCAAATTACCTTAATAGATTTATTTTATAAAGTGACGAATGTTCGATTCGTGTTTCTCATAATTCCTATCGAAGCCTATTCAAATGGTCATCCAAAAACCAACCATACTCTTAGAACTTTACTCTCATTACTTTACAACATACAATAGATACACGAATCCACATTGAATTAGCATAAATGGATCGCAATTATATTTTGCATGAAACCACATTCAATTGACATAAATAGTTCACAAGAAGATTTGAGGCAATGCCTTAAATATTCATAAAATACTTTTACATATCTGCTCATTTCATGTTTTTGCTAATAATTTAAGTCATTAATGTATAATAGTATAAAAAAGACGTATAATTTTTCATCCTTGAGTATATTATGTAGCATTGGTGAATGATTGAATTTCTTCAAACTAGTTCGTTTTAAAAAAAAATCTTTTAAAAAAACACTGAGAGCGTGATTTGCTGGTAGATCTAAACATCAAGTTGAACCCAATTTCTTCGCCGGATTCAAGAGGGTTACTCTTGAATCTCGATTTCAAGCAGATTGGAAATTTGAATCGGATTTATCAGTTTAGGTACTTTTGAACACAATAATAGCGGATTCCAAACATATATTTCCCAAAAAAATATCGAATCCGATAAAATAATGTATTATTATCGTAGAAAACTACACTCGGCTACCCTGATGTTAAGAGATAACCGCATCCTATTGACAAGCTTACCGTCACTAGCACCGTGACATCTTACTAGGTGGTAGAATTTCGCAGCGACTCACCCGGATTGGTACCTATTCCTGCCGCCATAACATCAATGTTTGCCCATAACGTGTTCCGGTTTGGAGGGTAAGGTTGGGTGTAAACTGACTTTCGCTCGAGGCACTTGCACAATTAGCCTTACACCCCGGCCACAAGAGAGCGACGCACATACAACAACCATATTTTTTATGATATTGGAAGGCAAAAAAGCTAATGGACTTCCTGATAGTAAGAAATTTAACAGGATATCATCCCGGCCTCAGATTGGCAACGCACCATTACCACCTTTGGTGTCTTTAGGCGGCGTGAATTTCTTACCATCAGGAAATCTGTTAGCTTGTTTGCCTTCCAATATCATAAAAAATCTATTATTTCGACACTGTTACCAATAGTTTTAAAAGTTTCAATTTAGATTTCAATTCTCGACCTACTTTATGTTTGCCAGTTCTTAGCTTGTCTCCAGATACGAAAACAAAGCAAGGTGACAGGACACCAGGGTAATATCTTTTCAAGGCTTTTAGTCGAGTCCAAAAAAGGATGTTCTCCGTTCGACTATAAGTTTTCTCTTTATTTTTTTTTTGTATGTAATTTACGCTATTACTATCACTCATTCTATAGCCAACCGATTTTAATAGTGCTTTTTAAAAATATTGGTTATGATTCCGAGTGGTTTCCTTATTAATTTTATGTTTTTGAGTAGTTTTTGAGTTATACTCAATAATGAGGTCATCAAGATAAGTCAAAAATTTATGCATTATTAAGTGTAACTCAAACACTACGTAGGATGTTAATAAAATTTATGTAGGGCCATTTCGGAACAATTTGCGCTATCTTTTAAACAATAATTACCAAATCGCGACGTGGTACTACCCCATAGAAATAGATTGAGTCGGTTTTTGCAAATTTTCTGCGCTTAAAAAGATTTAAAGCAGAGTGTAATAACTGGTTTTGAAACCCGCAAGACAGAAAGCTTAGGAAAATTTTAAGATGGCAGCAGTATCAGCTAGAAGATGCTGGCTATTCTTGCTTTGAATACTTCCACAATATACTGTTCCGGAAAGAGAGAGAGGCTAAGGTTTCCAGTCCTTTGCAGTATTCCCTGTGTTGGTCCGGGCTTCTTTGCAGAATAGACCATCTGGTAAGCAGCTCGTAAAAGGGGAGCAATGTCTTTCCCGTCACTAACACTTTGTCAACTGACTAGGTGGTAGAGGTCCACAGCGACTCGTCGGGATTGGTACCACCGCTTTATCTATTCCTGCCGTCATAGCGTCAGTGCTTGTCGTTGACGTGTACCGGTTCGGAGGTTAAGGTAGCAGTCAAACTTACTTTTACTTGAGGCCTAACATCCCGGCTTCAGGACGCACCATTACCACCTTTGGTGTCTCTAGGCGGCGTGAATTTCTTACCATCAAGAAATGAGTCAGCTTGTTTGCCTTCCAATATCGCAAAAAAAATGTAAACAACAAACGATCTGGCAATTGTTTTTGTAAGTGTGCTGGGTATATTGAACATTTAAGGGTGATAAGACGCAGTAAATCTTAAGTAACGGTACAAGAATAGAGACGGTGGGCTCAAATTGTGAAGATCGTTTAGAATTTACCAGTTTCTCGATTCATTTTGAGAACGAACTCTTTAAATGTTTATTTACATTTTTATGTTTTGATTGCAGTCTGGAAAATAAAATTTAGGATGTTATTAAGCCGGATCCAGAAGGTTGTACCGTACCAAAGGTTTTGAAAGAAACTTTTCCATCTTTCGAATATTATCAAATTTGGTTTTAATCGACGATACATATGGATGTAAACGTATGTTAGCTTACTGTGTTTAAAACCGTCAAGAACCCTTACTTCGCTTTATCGGTGTAACATTATTTCCGGGAGTGGCTTTGCTTTCTGAAATAAACTACATTTTTTATTAATTTCCAATCAACATAACATTAACAAGAAAATAATAATACTCTTATCAAAGTGTTTCAGGGTATACGCAACACAGTTTTATACTTCTGCGTGTGTCATCGACACTCATGTAATTCATGTATACTTGTTCATGTATTATTTAACCGAAAAAAGTAGGAGGTTGTATGTTTGACTTTAACAGGTGTTTTAATTGTACGAAAACAGACAAAAGAATTAGCTAGGTTAGAATTTCGTGCATTAATAAATTATTGATTTAAGAAATGTGTCATGTAAATTAAATATAAAGACGGCTTGTGATTAATTGCTCCTGATGCCAATCTCTTTCAAATATAATGTATCATTACATTAATTATTGTAAACATATTTTAAAATAAGAAAAAAAGGCAAGCCCGCTGAGTTTCTTGTCGGATCTTTTCAGTACGCGGCCACGTTGCGATCCGGTGGTAGATTTATTATTGTAAAGACGCGTCACAGGTGCCCTTTTGTAGGTTTACGTGAAATAAAGATAATTTATTATTATTATTATTATTATTCATATCGTAAATAGTTACCTCGTCTTATAGTTTACTTTTACATTTGTCTAGTGTTATGGCAAAGTCCTCAACGTAAGCACATAAAACACTCATCTAATTTTTTCGTCTGATTCGATTGCCCTTTTTTTTAATCCATATGTAGTAAATACTATTAACGATATAAAGGTAAGGTCATTCATGAATTTGTATCTAGACTTGTTTTATTTCTTTGTGGAGTTAAACTTCAAAATAATAGGAATTCTAGGTGGTTGTCAACATTAGTTTTCAATCGTTGAGACCGTAAGATTTGTTCCAAATAATAATTGATGTAATTTATTTAGAAACACTTGTACTTTCCACAATATATTTTATTATTTTTTATTTTTATGGTTTAGCCAACCGTTTTATAGCCCTGATGATACTTGTATAGCGAAACCGGTTGGCTAAACCATAAAAATAAAAAATAATATAATATATTGTGGAAAGTACAAGTGTTTCTAAATAAATTGCATCAAGAATGGAATTTCACCAAGCACCGACGATAAGAAGTATAGAATCTACCAAATAATAATATTTTGAACAAGGAAAAGTTTCCTCCATAGTTACTTTTCTTGGAAGACGTCTATTCAACCGTCTAGAACGTCTTTAAGCGAATGATTTGTTTGCAAAATGGTTGATTATTCAATAATGAATACAAAAGGTGATAGTTACAAGCGCATGATGCATACTCATATTAAATATTCTCAACCCTATATTTTGAAAAAATACATGTTTTCTAAATATTGTCAGATGTCTACATTTTAAAGCAACACAAGCTAAGTAAGTAACCTTGAAAACAGAATAATTGGTTGTTATCTATATTGATTGTCTATATCTATCTATACTTATTAATCTGCTGAATTGCATTCAGTGATATTTTGAAAAACGTAGGCGCAGTCGATATAAGTAGACAGCAGGACACATTTTTGAAATGTTTTTTCCTTTTGTATCCCAACCACGATTCACTACGAATTTACTGAACCGGCTGTAACGAAATTTTACTGGTAGTTACTTTATGATCTGATGAAGATTAAAAGACACTTTTTATATCGCTATACTTAACGTAATAACACTAGCTTGCCCCCTCCCCGACAAAATTCAAATGTCAATTTGACAATTTATTGACGCGTGGTCATATTTCATTTGTCTTTGTTTTGTAGTACCTATGAGCGTTACAGATTACTCTGTGATATTTTCCAAGTCATAAAGTCATAAATTATGTATTTTAGATATTACTGATATAACAACTATATAGAATATAGAGAAACATATTGACTTAGAAATCACCTTACATTTACATACATATACAACGCCAAGTCCCCCTTACGTCTTAGGTAGAGAGTATCGAGTGCAAGACCTCACGATTCTGACAAACCTGTCTGGCTTCCTTTACATTTATTAACCCTTTTCATACAAAGACGCCGGTTTCGAAGACTTAACATCACCCTCGGATAATATTCGAGTGATCTGATCGTGGAATATCAACCTTGGTGTCCCCGGGTACCTTCATCTAAACCAGTCATGTGCTTTGTCAATCTTTCATCTGTCATTCTTTCCGCATGATCGAACCAGCGGAGCATGCCCTTCCGCTTTTTTAACACTAACACTTTCTTTCAATTACACTCTTTCTTGGATTTCATTGTTACGATTGCGGTCAGTTTTTTAAAGCACAATAATTTTGGCATATTTGGAAAAATATTTTTTTTTACAGTAATAACAATCGGAGTCTTTCTTTCGGAATCATACGCCGCTTATGGGACTTGCATGTCTGTTGTATGACAAAGTCCCCAAAAAAATTTCATACGCCATGACTTGTCTGCTTCCCATCACATTACCAAGAGAGGTCCGATTGTTTGTAACAACTGACAAGTTTCGTCAAAACAGAATGTGCGCCGAGTAATGTATGAAGGAGCATCGACTCTTCTTGTAATCTATTTCATTATTCCCTTGCATTAAGTTCTCAAAAAATATTTGATATTAAAAAAGTCAGTAAATGCTCGGAGTGGGTAGTAGCAAAAACTAAAAAAGCTAGTGTATGATGAAAAAGTTAAAATAAATTATGAGTGATGATTTTATTTTTAAATTTTATAATAATAATGTAGTGAAAGAATATTAGAGATCCAATAATATATTTCTTTCCTTATAGGTCAGAAACGAGTTATCATCATCAAAGTAGAAAGAAAAGAAGACGTACCAGATAAGAAAATACTGGCAAGCAATGTTTCTGTTCAAAATGTGCTTAGTAGTTATAGCTCTTTTTCCTTGGAATTGTCTAAACATAGACATAATATTAAAGAAATTCTTGATAATACTAATGCTACACCCATTCGATCACATGTAGGTATATCATACGTATGTTGCTTTTGTAACAGCAAATATATTGATCCTGCAGATTTAAAAAAACATAACATTGATACTCATGCTGGTCTAAACGGAAGCCATTTTGTAAGAAGACTTGATTTTTCAAGGTACATTGTGAAATTAGATATAACTGATTTAATGTGCAATATATGTACCCAACAAATCAATTCATTGGAAGAACTTTTTAAGCACCTTAAGGATGTTCACAATAAAACTATATTCACTGATATAAAAAACCAAATAGTTCCTTTCAAATTCGACGCAGATTTGATTAAATGTTGCATTTGTTTTAGTGAATTTAGTAAATTTAAAGTTCTTCTCGCACACATGCACACTCATTATAAAAATTACAATTGTGAAATATGTCATGCTGGGTATGTGAATAAGGCAAGCCTAGCACTTCATTCTGAGTCACATAAGACGGGCATATTTGAATGTGAATACTGTCAGAAAGTCTTTGACACAAAATCGAAAAAGTATTCACATGAGAGGTTTGTACATAATCATAATTTGAAGAACTTATCAAACAAGTGCCCTTTTTGCGAAGAAAGATTTAACAGCGGACGTAAGAGGCAAAGACACCTGGTACAAGTTCATGGAGTTCGTCAGCAGCCGATGAAGTGTCACGCGTGTGATAAATCATTTATAAGCCAGGATGCATTGACCATTCATAAGAAAAGGGACCATTTGATGTTTCGAAAGTATTCATGTTCACTTTGTGATAAAAGCTTTTATGCCAATATAGAATTAAAAAATCATATGGTTAAGCACACTGGAGTCAAAGAATTTAAATGCAAAGTTTGTAACAAAGCTTACGGACGCCAGAAAACTCTACTCGAACACTTAAAGATACACAAAGGCGACAGACGATTCAAATGTGAACACTGTGGCCAGTCGTTTGTCCAGAAGTGTAGCTGGCGTGGACATATGCGTTCGAAACACGGTGAAAATGTTTAAGCCCTTTTTGTCTATAAACCTGACACATGTTTATTCGGACATCACGTCACACGTAAATTGCTATAATATTTGAATTTTCCCTTGAACTTTTGCGACACTGAACTGTTTAAGCAGCTTTACGCGTTAATAAATATTACAGAAAGACAATTTAATGTTTTATTCCTTATAAACGAAACTACATTTTATCTGTAAAATTTTCATTAAAGAAAAAACACATTTTTTTAAGTTTGTAAAGATAAATCAAAATTTTAATAATTAATCGGTTATTGTTTTTCATAGAAAAATAAGAGTTTTACTCTGGCAATGTGATATTCGCAATATACAGTATATACATGTAGTTGAAATATAAATTTTATGTTATTTACGTGAAATTTTACCGGTACGCTTGACTTTCATCAGATTTTACAGACATCTGTTTAAAGAGAATTAACGAATTGAAGACTTTATACAACATATATTCTTTGTCAGCGGCAAAGTAAAAAAATATAAATATTTTTTTGTGGTATCCGCTGTGGTTTTAGTGTGGTGTTTGTATGCCCCGTGTATTTCGAATATTTTACATAGATTTAACCAAACTGTTTTTAAAGACATGAAAGATGTAGTCTTATTAAGTTTTGTTCAGTAATTCCGCTAGACAACGGTAACAGGGATATCCATTATAGAGGAACCGGAGTAAAAATATATGGTATATAGTTTAAACTACGAAATAGTTCGAGTAAGCTGTATCAAGGAGACAGGGTAGTGTAGCATTTTACTTATAATACAATGTCGCTGCAGAGCCATTTATACCAACGACAATGCATATTTAAATTACAGCTTCTATGATCTGAATTACGGTAGTTAATAAAGTAATGCTGGTCAATGCTATACTTCGAAATAACAATTTGAGGTAAACATTTGATGGAATAAGAGACATACCATTTCAAGAAAAACAAAAGAAGGTGTAAGATAAGCAATGGAACCAGAAAGACGGTTTAAATAAGAGATAATAAACGTAGTCATAACTTAGTTTAAGTTCTAATAAACATACTCTGCGTAATTGCGAGTAAATGTAGGATAATCTTGTTTCGAATTGTAATCCCACCTGTGTACCCTAATCCCACGTATTAAAAAATACAGTTGAATTAAATAATCAGAAATCCAAACAAAAAAAGTATCAAAAAGTGTGTATTGAAGTAACCGTATTTATGACATGAATGGAAGATTTACAATTTCTATTTTCAAAGAATAAAGTGACACGTTATTGTTACTCAATTTTTTATGTACTTAAAGTGATTAATTTTTAAACCTAACATATTATAAGGTGTAGTGAAAAATTTGAGAGATCCAATAATTATTTCTTTCCTTATAGGTCACAAACGAGTTATCATCATCAAAGTAGAAAATAAAGAAGACGGTCCAGATAAGAAAATGCTAAGAAATATTTCTGTTAAAAGCATGCTTAGCGGTCAACGCTCTTATTCAAGGGAAATGTTTAAACATAGACACAATATCAAAGAAATTCTAGATAACTCAAATGCTACACCTATTCGTTGTCAAATAGGCATATCATACTTGTGTAGCTTTTGTGACAATCAATATGTCGATCCTGCAGATTTGAAAATGCACAATATTGATACGCATGAAGGTTTAAATGAAACACATTTCCGCAAAAGACTTGATTTGGCAAGGTACATTGTGAAATTAGATATAACTGGTTTAATGTGCAATTTATGTCTATGTCGTATGAATACTGTTGAAGGACTTCTTAAACACTTGAAGGAAGCTCACAATAGAACTATATTCACTGATATAAAAAACCAAATTGTCCCCTTCAAATTTGACTCAGGCCCGCTAAAATGTTGCATCTGTTCTAGTGAATTCAGTAAATTCAAAGTACTTCTTGAACACATGCACACTCATTACAAAAATTTCGTTTGTGAAATCTGTGATGTTGGATACGTCAATCGAAAAAATCTTTCCATTCATGCAGGGACACATAAGACTGGCATATTCACGTGTAACTATTGTACAAAAGTATTTGATACAAAATTGAAAAAGAATTCACATGAGAGATGTGTACACAATCATAATTTGAAGAATTTATTAAACAAGTGCCCTTTCTGCGAAGAAAGATTCAATGGGGGACGTAAGAGAGAACGGCATATGGTACAAGTTCATGGTATTCGTCAGCAATCAATACAGTGCCATGCATGCGATAAGTCATTTTTAACACAGGATGCACTGACAATTCACATAAAAAGGGATCATTTGATGCTCCGAAAATATCCGTGTTCACTTTGTGATAAAAGTTTCTATAGCAATATGGAATTAAAAAATCATATGGTTAAGCATACTGGAATTAAAGAGTTTGTTTGTGAAGTTTGCCATAAAGCCTATGGACGTCGAAAGACTCTAATTGAACATTTGAGAATTCATACTGATGACAGACGATTCAAATGTGAACACTGTGGGCAGGCTTTTGTTCAAAAGTGTAGCTGGCGTGGACATATGCGTACAAAACATGGAGAAAATGTTTAAGCACTTTAATCAAATCAAATATTTATGAAGCGTGAACAAGTGTGTGTAAATGGCTCTAATTAATATTTATCTAAAGTTACAGAAAAAAATATTGCATACTTTTAGTGTTTTACTTAAGTCATTTGCATCTAAGGATGTGTGATTAAACCTATGAGTTTTGTTTTCGTTATTATATTCTAAAGTTTAATAGTTATTTAAATAGGTATCGATTTTGACGGTTTCCTTTATTAGACGATCATCATTTATCCAGTTTCACGATTGTGTTTGAATCCGTTATTGAAGTTTTGGCGCCATCGTGAATGGAAAAAAAAAGTATCTTCACGCCTATATCCCCGAAGAGGTAGACAGAGGCACAACCAAGGCACCCATGATAAGCCGAAGACACACAATGTGATAGGTGGCAAGCCTATCGCCAACCGGGCACATATCCAATCTCGAGCAACGTTTTTTTTATTACGAAATTGGAAAAACCCAATTTTCTTTTTGTGGCCCGACCCGGGATTCGAACCCGGGACCTCATGCAGTCAAGTCCGACAACTGAACCGCTAGACCACAGAGGAGAATGAACGTGATCTTAATTTTTTCATTATTAATGAACTTCGTGTTTATATTCAGTGAAATTGGTTAATTTGAGTGGGAATTAGATTAATTT
Organism: Calephelis virginiensis; assembly: GCA_002245475.1. NCBI lineage: Eukaryota > Metazoa > Arthropoda > Insecta > Lepidoptera > Riodinidae > Calephelis > Calephelis virginiensis. Next base: position 112,153 of record NJDC01002553.1, read on the forward strand.
TGTTCAGTGAAAGTGCACAAATGAAATAATCATGAAGAAATTAGTGTATCGTCTATTTCGTCCCTGCCGTCAAAACACCTGGATGAGCTTGAGTAACGAAGCCACCGCTTTACTCAAGACCCTGACCTGACATGACTTTGTACATAGTGAGTAATGACATGACTGTATAAGTATTAACTAACTTGACATTGGCAAAGTAGTCGTGAAATGAAGTGCTGTAAGTGCCTAGGAGCAACTATCATAATCTAATGCCGAAATCGTAACCAAGTAATGGCTGCAAATAAAATAAATATTGGCATTGATGTATCAAATTTTTCATATGCTTATATATGCTATTGACATTGTCTCAGCAAAAGCCTGAAAACTAAATTGCGTGGGTGGTTTGAACACCAACCTTGAAATTACCGAGGATCAAAAATTGACAAATAAAAAAGGTTGTTTTTGACCCGAGAAAATTGAAATGATCCCGAAAATTTTTTTTTATTAGCACGAAGGCAGACAATCTGATGGATTTCTCAATCGTAATAATTACACGTCACCTGTAAATGATTGTAATGGTGCGTTGTCTTACCCTAGGGATTATTTCCCGGTGCTAAGAAATTCATAACGTCCAATGGCTCATAAATTGACACAGGTGCATTGCCAACCTGATACTGAGCCACTAAGTCTCTTGCGTGACTAAGTGTACTGACTACCTCCACCCTCCATACTGGAATTTTATGGTGGTGAGCACTAAACTTAAAGCAATAGAAAAACGTAAATCGGTGGAATCGATCCGGCTGATGGCCCGGCGAACTTCGTTACACCCGTTCACTTTAAATAGAAAAATTTTACAAATGTTTTTCACACGGAGTTTCAAAATTTGTGTTTGTTTGTATTTTCTTAATGTTATCTATATAATATTCTATATACTTATAATAACTACTTATATCTACTTATTTTATTTAGTACTTTCCTTTTACGGGTTGGCTGGAAGAAATTTCTTTTATTAGAGATAAGCTCGCCTTTTGTACTTTGTTTTTCTTTTTACTTTTAAGTATTTTTTTGTATCTAATATCAGTTGTGTACAATAAAGAGTTAATATAAATCCAACAAAATATTCTTTGAATTTTTTCACTAGTAGAGTACAAAATAATCCAAATCTGATTCCAATATCCATTCTTACATCATATCGAAAGTAAATCTATACATATAATAATTATGTTGACTTCATTTTTAGAAAGAGCGGTCGTTAAGTTAGAGTGGTTCAGCAGTATTTGGAAATTAACACCAGCTCTTTGTTGGGAGTGTTATCTCCATTAGTAGGTAATGTAGAAAGTAGCTTCATGTTATAATTCCACATAACTGATTAAATGATGACGTCTCCTACTAGTGTGTGGTAGTAGTAAAAATTGCAACAAAAATATGTAATTCATTATTGAAAAAAAGGATTTTATGCTATTTATACTTTTTTATTTTTTTTATGAAATTGGAAGGCAAACAAGCAGACGGATTTCCTGATGGTAAGAAATTCACGACGCCAAAATACACAAATGGTGGTAATGGTGCCTTGCCAACCTGATGCCGGGATGTTAGGCTTCGAACAAAAGTAAGTTTACTGGCTACCTTATCCTACGATCTTGAGCACGTCCAAGGCAAGTACTAACGTTATGGTGGCAGGAATAGGTAGGGCGGTGGTACCAATCCGGGCGAGTCGCTGCGAAACTACCAGCTAGTCAGATGTCACGGTGTTAGTTACGGTAAGCCTATGCTCGCCTTTTACGAACTGCCTGGCAGGAAGACAGATGATCTATTTAGTATATATGCCTATATATCCCGATCCTGATATTAATATAACAAAAAAAAATAAAACAATGAGTAGGTATACGTACAACCTTGGCTAATCTGTCGACAGAGTAGTTTTTTTTTCATTTCGTACAAGTTCAATAGGTTTTTAAAATACATAATGATGAAAAAGAAACCCGTCCCAAATTAAAAAAAAAACCATTCACTAGAGATAAGCTCGCCCTTTGTCTTTACGTTTATTTTAGTCAAAGGTATGTTTTTTCTGTAATCTCTGTTGTGTACAACAAACAGGTTTATTCATAAACGTTGTTTAACTTTTAATCACCAATTTAAATAATGTTTAAAATTTTTTTTATTTATAAACGCTATTTAGAGTTAATCATTTGTTTAAATATACTCTTAAACACCTGTCACTTTAAACAACCTCGGACCCTTGTTTAAAACCTTAATCAACAAAATGGCTGACTAAATTTCAAACAGCTGATTTTATATGCAATGACAAAATGCAACAAATAGCCATTTAAAATGGCTTATTTGTGTATTCTTATGAATTTTCTATAATACACGCATTGAAATATTTTGATTTCGTTGAACTTTGGACAATTTTAGACGGAATATGTTGAATTTTGGTACAATATAAGACTATAATAACATGTTTTATTATGGAGATGGCCAATGACTCTTATGAAGAAACGAATAGTTTTCCAGAGCATTTTTTATGATATTGGAAGCAAAAACGTAGACAGATTTTCTGATGGTGAGAATTTCACACCGCCTAGAGACACCAAAGGTGGCAGTGGTGAGTTTCCAACCTGAGGCTGGGATGTTAAGCCCCGAGCAAAAGTAATTTTACCGGCTACTTTATTCTACGAACCGGAACAATTCAATAGCAAGCCCTGATGTTATGGCGGCAGGAATAGGTAAGGCGGTGGTACCAATCCGGGTGAGTCGCTGCGAAACCACCTCCTAGTCAGTTGTCACGGTGCTAGTGACAGTAAGCCTATGCTCGCTTTTTACGCGCTGTTTAACAGGAAGGTAGATGGTCTACAAAGGAACTCGAACTAACACGAGGGAAAATATTACAGAAATGACATCATTTTATATTTAGCTTAGTAAGTAACACAATGTAGATGCGTTAAAAAACATTATTTTTGAAATGCAGTGTATCAGTTCAAACGTTTTGTGACTATGTTGCATCAACTTTTGTTTCCTCTAATAAATTTAATTTTATTGTAGTACAATACGAGTAGTACTGAACTTCGGCATCACATTTTTAAAAAAACGGCAACAAGTTTCATAGCCCAGGCCCAGCCAATGCCCAGCACATTAGCAGGTGCCAGGTAGATAGTTCTTCTTTCTTTAAGTTTTGGCCTTCACGTTAGTATTTAGCCATTAGTCAAGTAGAAATTTGCATCAAATTTTATATAAATTTCAATTAATTTTGATTAGTCATCAGTCATAAGTCGTCAGTAAGTCATGTCAGGCTCTTGGGTAAAGCGGTGGCCTTTTTACACAAGCTCACAAGCATTTGGCGGCAACGAGAAAATATACGATACGCTAATTTCTTTATAATTATTTCATTTGTGCACTTTCACTGAACAAAATTGTACAAAATGCCACCAAAATTGACCAATTTCACTCAATATTAACACGAAATTCAATAATTATGAAAAAAACTTCGACCATCTTTCCTCTCGATGGCGCCAAAACTCCAGGTAGATAGTTATAGACAAGGAATATAAATACAAGAGCAAGAGCAATTTAGCAAGAGGCTATAGATGTCCGACACCGTATTCAGAAACAACGATGTTGAGAACGGATGACAATTGACAATTATTTAACTCACTTTTAGCAAAAGAAATACGCATACAGCCACATTTCTACCAAAACCTACCAAGTTAAACAGTATTTAACTAAGCATTGTCAAAATGTACTTTATGAATAACAAATTTTTAAGCAATGTTTAAGGCTTAATCAAATGATTAGTTAAGCAATGTTTAGGAGGTTATTTAACTATTTTTTATGAATAAGGCAGAAAGAGTTCATAATAATGAAATAGTGTAATTTTTATATGCACGTGACGAAACGCAACGCCCTGTGAACTCTGTTTATCGCAAGTTGGATAATCTTTCAACTCCATTTATTATCACAAACGTGTCTTTCAACAGATTCTTCCTTTTTTAAAACTCAACACATCATACTTCCATAAGGGTATAAAAATAATTAGTCCTATTTATATACGATATATACATATCGTTTTCATGTATCTCATTCCCATTGTTAAACCAACTCTCTTATTGTTCCGTAAAATTATGTATTAAACTTCGTGACTACTACCTTCCCCGTCGATCATAAAAAAGCGTTTGCAAGAATTGACAATGTTTTTTCCCGTCATGTTTCTTATTAATTATTTTTATGACATAAATAATTATTACGTAATTCGTTCCTTACTTTATTATGTTGAGTTTATTTACTTAGGTTTATTTCTTTATTATACTCGTTCTTCTTTCTACTTTTGTACCATAATTTTTTTATTTTTGGGATGGTTGGAAGAAATCTGTGCCATGGAGATAAGCCCACTTTTTGTGCATTTCTATTCATCACTACATGTTTTCTGTAAAAATGTGTGTGCATTAAAGAAATATATAAATACATTTAAATAAATAAAAAAGGTTTTTTATTTGGTAAAAAGCAGTTAATGCATTTATGGCATATCCTGATGGAGTTTATCGGTGATCTTACTATAAACTTTAACAAAGCAGTCTTACTATATAAACGTTTTACTTCCATCACAAAATACCATTACTTTCATTCGTACCGTAAGCTTATTTGAAAGTCGTGGTATTATCACATTGAAAGAATGATAGGTAAACGCCGTATTACCTGCTTATTTAGGGTTCAGACCAGACGGTTTTACTATAACTACTGTTTTTTTGGTTATGAATATTTTCTGTATGAAATTTTTATAATTTTTAATTGTATAATTTTCTTTGTATGAAAAGGGTTATGAATGTGAAGGAAGCAAGACAGGTTTGTCAGGATCGTGAGGTCTGGCACTCGATACTCTCTGCCTACCCCGTAAGGGACTTGGCGTGAAGATAGATATGTATGTATGTATGTATGTATGAATATTTTCTACTTTTAAACTACGTCTTCTCGTTTATCTTCTATCTTCGTTTTCCTTGTTAGTCATTTTCTTCACGCCTTGCAATGTCATGTCAGGGTCTTAGGTCAAGCGGTGGCATCACTACCTAAGCTTATCGAGTGAGATTGCGGAAACGAGTAAACACATAATACACCAAATTCTTCAAGATATTTCCTTTGCATTTTAACTAAAAAAATGGTATAAATGGACAAACCAGACGTGCTATTGTGTATTTAGAGAAACCTAAACATAATGTTGACAATTTTGTTGCACACTCACTAAACTAATTTTAAGTTATCGCTTTCTTTCAACGAAAGTATTAGAAAGGGAAAAAACATTTTTAGTACTATTGCATTACATTTACATATTAAATTCAATTTACATATTAAATATCGTGTACAGACTACACGATATTTCTACAGACGTTTAATCTATCACTCGGAAAACGTTGATTAAAAACTTCGCAATTTGCCATGGCCGTAATGTTCTATCTCTTTTGTTTTTGTTTCATTTGAAAAAGAAAGCACGTATCTAAAATAAGTTAGTTTGTGAACAAATGAATCACCACCAATATATCTTTAACATTTTAAAGAAAAAATATTCGCCCCAGTTAAAGTTAAGTTCGTCTTTAAAATCTATAGAAATTTTACTTTTTTATAAAAAAATTAAATGAACAGGGCAAGTGTTAAAATAGAAATACCATATTATATCCTTTATTAACAAAAAAAAATGGTTCATCCGTGCACGCGTGATGCGATGGCCGATGACCAAGAGAACAGGGGATTCATTTTTAACTTACTTCAAAATATTAGGATGCTCTCAATTTGATTGTGTTTTTTGTGTGTTACGTATTAACTCGACCACTAAGAAACCTATTTTGATATTTTTTTAAAAAGAGATCATAAGTCCAAGTTGGTCCCATATTAATTTTGTCATGAACTGGCTAATGGGTGTCATATGCGTTTTTTAAGTAGTTCTCAATACTAGTACTAGTAGAATGTTGATAAAATTTTATGTGGCATTCTGGTATCATGATCTATCTTTCGAGGAAAGAATCATCAAATCCCGTCGTGGAACCTAATTAAATAATTGTGTCCCGGTATTTGCAGTTTTACTGCAATTAATATGTAAGATAGGATTGACTATATGAAAAGTACGCATTTGGATTTATTTGGCACTAACGTAATACTTAAGTCACTGATCGTATTTTGCGGTGCGATTGAAACATACTATAGCAACATTAAGTCGCAATAAAATATACTGTAATTTTCTAGCGTATATAAAAGTATAAAAATACGCAAGAAAATTACAAAATTTATTTTAAGATTAATGGTTAGAAACTAACTAATATTATGTGTTACTGGAACGTCCTTACGTCGAACTTTTTATCTTGCAACCGATATCTTAAACCATGTGTATAAGTCTACCACCTATTCTCATTCGTTGCGAAACACAGTAATGGCGAGAACTTACAGTGTGTGTAAGCTAGGCGGTGGTACTAATCCGAGCGAACTACAGAAAGAGAATATTTAAAAAAAATAGTACTTTAAAGAACAAAATTACAGAAAAAAAAATGTTAAAACTATGTTAGGATGCATTCGCATTAACTCTTTTCATTCAAACACCTGTGGATCATTTCCATTATTTTTGAACGGACGCATAAATATTTGAGGAACATCTATATATGTTTTGCACTTTCAAACCTTTTTAATTGATTAAAAAATACACACAATAAACTGAATTAATTAACTTAATTTATTTAATCATTAGGTACTTTCAATATTTGACAAGATGGACAAGAAATATATGACTTGTACTAAACAAATAAACACTTACTGAAATCGATTCCTCTTTCATAATTATGTATTCGTCGAGTTTTCATTGCTTTTAAAATGTGTTCTGTTATTCGGGGCGGAGACGAATCCATTGAATCAAATACCGTGAAAATTGGCCCCGCAGATCTCGAGTTATGTGTTTTAATAAACCCGTCTTTGTTTTATGTACATAGATTAAAAGCTAACGACGTGTTCAAATTTTATTATAGACGAGTGCATCGCCAGACTGTTGGAGAATAAGTTCCAAATTATTTCTTTACATAAAAAGCCGTTAGTTGAATATTGTACATAAATAATATTGAACACACAGAAAGAAAAGTAATTTCTCTCTTTTTTTATAGGTTCACAAATTACCATCGTAACGGGACCTGAAGTAAAAAAAGATAAAATTAATATTGTTATAGTTAAAAAGAAAATAAAGAAAACAGAAGAAGAGAAAATGGAATTAGAAGAGGGAGGTGAATCAAACAAACATAGACATAACGTTGTTGAAATTCTTATGAATACAAATGCCACTCCTCTTCGCAATCGTGGAGATATAGGGTATATGTGTTATTACTGTGATGAGCAATACCCTAATCCTGCTGATTTAAAGAAACATACAACTGAGAAACATGATCAGAAATCTATAATTAAAATTATTAAAGAAAGAGGCGCATATAGATTCATCGTTAGACTTGATATAACTGATCTGAAATGCAACATATGTGAAGAAGATATTGATACACTTGAACATTTAATAGAACATCTTAATAAAGCGCATAGTAGAAAACTCTTTACTGATATAAAAAATCAAATTCTTCCATTTAAATTTGATAGTGATATACTGAAATGTTTTATGTGCGATATCGTTTTCCACAGATTCAAATTATTAAGTGAACATATGAATAAACATTACAGAAATTATATTTGCAAAATTTGCGGTGCTGGTTTCGTGATTCGTGAATTTCTTTCGCATCATACTAATAGCCATAAAATTGGAACATTTAATTGTGATCACTGTTCAAAAATTTTCAAAACTGCTAAAAATAAACAAGTTCACGAAAAGTATGCTCACACGAATTCCTCGTTCAATAAATGTGGATATTGCAATGAAAGATTTAAGGATTATAGAAAAAAAAAGATGCATTTAATTCAAGCTCACGGAGATCAATTAGCGCAGGTTAAGATACAATGTAACGCTTGTGATAAAACATTTTTCACGCAAGGTGCGCTAACGACTCATAAGAAGAAAGACCATTTAATGATAAGAAGATTTCAATGTCCGGATTGTGATAAAAAATTCTATGGGAACAGTGATTTGAAACGTCATATGGTCAAACATACAGGAACTAAAGATTTCGTATGTGAATTGTGTCATAAAGCATATGGACGACGAAAGACCTTAACTGAACACTTAAAAATACATTCGAATGATAGGAGATTTAAATGCGAACATTGCGGACATGCGTTCGTTCAAAAAAGTAGTTGGCGTGCCCATATGCGTTCAAAACATGGCGTAGACGTTTAATAATTAACTGATTTAAATTTAAATACACAATTTTCTTTTGAAGTTATTTTTTTATTTCTGATATTCAAATAAGGTTAGCAATACATTTGGGGTACGACCGTATGTGAGAGTTTCCGCCAAAAAATGGACATTTTCGGAATGAGATATTTGTTTCATAAGCTTATGATTATTTTTTTACTTGCTCAGCAAAGCATATGAATATTATAATTAAACATTACTTTTAAGAAATTTTTAAATTACTGTCATTTTGCAATATTTTTTTATCAAAAAACTAGCATACGGGCTAGTGGGCTATCTGTTGGAAATAATCATCTCTGTTGCACATCTGCATCATAGAGTTAGATGCCAATGCGATGACATCTCTCGAACGCTTATTAACTCTTACATACATACATACATATCTTCACGCCAAGTCCCTTACGGGGTAGGCAGAGAGTATCGAGTGCCAGACCTCACGATCCTGACAAACCTGTCTTGCTTCCTTCACATTCACAACCCTTTTCATACAAACACGCCGGTTTCGGAGACTCTTGACACCACCCTCGGATAATATCCGATTGATCTGATCGTGAAATGTCAGCCTTGGTCTCCCCGGGTACCTACATCCATCCACATTCGCATTGTATATCTGCTTTGTCAATCTTTCATCTGTCATTCTTTCCACATGATTGAACCAGCGGAGCATGCCCTTTCGAATTTTAACACCAACACTTTCTTTCAATCCCACTCTTTCTCGGATCTCACTGTTACGAATGCGGTCAGCGAGCGTTACATCACAGATTTTCCGTAGTGCTCTCATTTCGACCGCATTTATCCTACTTTCATGCTATATTAACTCTTCTCTTGACAATACCATAATCACAGTTACACGTTTGTGTGATGGTCGACAAAATGTATGAAAATAAATCGCCGCAACCTTATTCAGGTCAGGGGGGTGATTATGTATCTCAGTTATCAACTCAAACTGTAAAAGTGTACATCAAATGACGTCATTTGTGTTTGCTATCTCTATTGTATTTCTGTTGGTCACTGGAGATAGCAAATACAAAACACGTCATTTGACAGCGATTCGATGTACACTTATCCATTTTGAGTTGATAACTGAGTTACATAATCACCCTACAGGTCTGTCAGGCGATTCAATATCTATTACCACTAAACTATAATAAATAAACCTATCGTGTTCCTTGTCCCCTGTGATAAACCCACTTGATTCCTACTTTTTGATACATTCAAACTTAATATTCTATGAATCGCGCTACGCGTTATAAATCGCAAAAACATCTTTATTGTTTAGACGAATACAATGGAAAACAGAGTTATTTTTCATATTTTTAAAAAACTTGTACTGTTTTATGTATCACTTATAATTTATTATTTTGTAAATAACCTATCGGTATCGCTTGTACAGCATCATTAGGGCTAAAAATAATAAATTTAAAAATATAAATATTTGGAAGTTTTACCAAGTGCCGAAAAAATCAAATATACTCTATATGTTTTTGCTGGTGTAAATTTGGAGTGGTGTTTTGTAATAGAACGTCGAATAGTACTTGGTGATTTTAATGTACGTCTCAAATCTATGCTAGCTGCTTTAAACGTTTAAAGGGCCGATACACTCTATTCATAGCTGCTTTCTTTTGGTTTTGGTGGCTTAGTTTGCAAATCTACTAGTTTTAATTCAATTAAAAATCTGATTGTTTTAAAAAGTTTGTGAGATACAAAAATTCTAGTCCGCTCTGAGGATGATATAATGAAGTTTCAATAATTAAATATTTGCACACCACAATGTTCTTCATACTGTTATGTTTTTAAAATACACCGTACAGTATCTTCACGCACATATCACAGAAGAAGTAGGAAGCCTTGTGCATAAAACTAGGGGCACCCACGACTAGCCTAAAACACTGAGTCCTGATATGATAGCCTATCGCCAACCGGGCACAAATCCAATCCCAGGAAACATCGTTGTTATTAAAAAATTAAAATTAAAAATACACATTTTCTATATTTTTTGTTGCCCGACCCGGGGATCGTACGCGGAAACTCAAGAAGTTTAATGTGACGCTTTACTCGCTGCTGCTTGCTTCGCTAGACCACAGAGGTGATTTAGAACGAAATACTAAGACTGAACAATGCCAAGTTTTGACTTTTGACACAATGAAATATACAAATGATTACACACCCACGCGTTATCTTCATATTTAAAGATATCTTACAACGCTACCTCAACTAGATAAAGTAGTTTTGCATCTGGCCAGAATTGGTCCTGCCCTGCCACTGTAAGTTTTATCGTGTTTTGGTTTTAACAGGTAGAGTAGCAGTTAATTTAATTTACTCAAATTGCTTAACCAGACAGTCTTAGATTGGCAACGCAGCATTTTATTGTTTAGTAAGAAGATTATATAGTCCGTCTGCTTATTTTCCTTCAAGTTACCTAAATAGAAATTATAAAAAAATATCGTGTGTGAATCGCACACAAAAGTGAAACTTCAGTAAATCGACAAAAGAATGAGATGAAAATATATTTGTGTCTCTTACCTGCAAAAGAGTGAGATGAATATATATTTGTGTCTCTTACCTGTCGCTTTTCCGTTGCACCCGTTTTGAAATCACAACGATTCTAAAGAACTAGATTATTTATAGCAAAACTATCTGTTTTATGTATTTTGTATGAACCAAGTTTTGCAATGCTATTAGCATGTAGGTGATTTTTGTAATTTTTACTATCAAAAGTGTTTGAATTTTTTTACTTTAAATTCCAAAGCATAGGCAACTAATTTTTTACCTAGTAATTTCTCCTGCCAAACAATCTACAATTATTTGTTGACTCACCGTAGCTATAATTTATTTAAATAATTCTGAAATGTGTCGTGTTTATAAATGAGATAGGACAAAAAAAACAGAAGTGGGATCATCATCAACAGAATTTGTTGACATTCATTATAATTTTTGTCATTTTCGACACAAAAAATAATTCGTCAATGGATTTGCAAAAATAATAACTTGAGGTGATGTTATTGTAAGTTTGAAAGTATAGTTATAGTAATATTTGAGATAAACAGCAAATATTATGAAAGTAATTTATCTTTTCTTTATAGGTTCACGAATGTCCGTCAAAAAAGAAACAGGACTAAAGAAAAGTAAAGTTATTACAATTGACGTTGATGATTTGAAAACAGAAGATGAGATTCAGATAATGAAAAAGGGAGGAGAATTACAAAAACATAGATTCAATATTGTTGAGATACTAAAAAATTCTAATGCAACTCCCATTCGGTGCCGCGGTGGGATAGGATATGCATGTTGTTTTTGTACGGAACAATTTCCTGATCCTGCTGATCTAAAGAAACACGTAATAGTTACACATGATCAAAAATCTATTAACAATATTACCAAAGGGAAAGATATGTACAAGTTCCATGTTAAACTTGATATAACGGATCTTAAATGTAACATTTGCAAAGAAACTATAGTCACATTAGAACAATTAATAGATCATCTCAAAGATGTTCACAAAATAAAAATGTTTACCGATATAAAAAATCAAATCCTCCCTTTCAAATTTGATAACGAAACGCTAAACTGTTTTATTTGTGGCAACGTTTTTCACAAATTTAAGTCATTACTGGAACATGTCAATATACATTATAGAAATTATGTTTGTGAAGTTTGTAATGCAGGTTTTGTAAGTCGTGTTATACTCGCTCAGCATGCCGAGTGTCATAAACTTGGGACTTTCAATTGCGATTATTGTTCCAAAGTTTTTAATACATACAGGAAAAAAAGATCTCATGAAAAATATATTCACACCCACTCGTCGACGTTAAATAAATGTGGGTTTTGTCTTGAAAAATTTAAAGATTATAGAAAAAAAGGGAAGCATCTTATTGAAGTACATGGTGTTCGTTCTTCTGAGATTAAATGCCAAGCTTGTGGTCGAGTATTTGCTAATCAGAAAGAGCTGAATGTACACGTTAAGAGATTACATTTAATGGATAAACGTCATAAATGCACGGAATGTGATATGTCATTTTTTTCAACGGCAGAATTGAAGAGTCACTTGGTTAAGCATACTGGACTAAGGAAGTTTGAATGCGAGGTTTGCCATAAGGCATATGGACGAAAAAAGACTTTGACTGAACATATGCGAATTCATGCTGATGATAGGCGTTTTAAGTGCGAACATTGCGGGCAAGCGTTTGTACAGAAGTGTAGTTGGCGTAGTCATATGCGTTGGCGTCATGGAGAACAAGTTTGATGTCAATTATGTTTGTTATAGTATTAAATTATATTACGTTTAATTTGTGTCATGATTTACACATCATCACCTGCGTTTTAAAATTGTTTAAGTCCGTTACGATGTTTTTTAGCGGTTGACTAAAAAATAATGTTTTCAATAGTATTAAGCCCTTTGATTAAAGATGGATATAGTGCTACTCGAAAAGCTTTTTTGCATTTGTTATAATGAGATTTCGCCGAGTTTTACCTACTCTCTTGAATGAATGTCCGAAATTGGGCGATATGTTGCGCTAGCCTATTATAAGAATTAGAGAGTAATGGTTTATTTTGCTAATCCTGCGAAACCCGTTTATTTATTGTGGCGGAAAATGTTCCAGATGACAAAGATAACTAATGTTTCCACCGCCCACAATGGCTACCAGAGCACGAATAAAGTCCGAGTCCAGGAATTAATCTAACTTGTCACATTCTTCGTTAACCGTCTCGGAGAACTCACTAAAAATATGGATTCCCACTCGACGTTTGTGTTGTTTTGACACCGAAGCATCCTCGGGAAATCAACCGTGTTTCCGTGAAAAGATTGTTCTATGCCCTATGGATAGTTATCCGAGCCTTTATTCGTGGTCTGTTGACAGTGGTTGTTGTTGGAAGTGTTCGTTAGGTTTTTCACTTACAGGGTCGGAGTTAGCAAAATAAAGGCTAATTCTACATCAGTTTTAAAATTAAATTAATATGGAGTAAGCGATGATTATTAGACTTATCACTAGATACTCTCTGATGAACCAACCCGCAATTGACTTGGTGTGATGATATGTATATTTGAGTTCGCAATTTGATGTTCTTCGCTTATAATGAATTATTAATGTTATATTATTTTGAAAACTAGCTGTTACACGCGATTTCAAATCCATATTAAATAAGTATGACTTTTTATTGGATATCCGGCGCCTTTGTTGAAATTTAATATGAATATTTTTAAAATGAAGATTTATGAGCTATTCGTTACACTACATCTTAACTACCATAGCTAGTTTAGAATTCTTGCGTACACGTACAGCAATGTTTAATTTCGTGGTTATTTGATAGAGAAAGCCAAAATAGCCTCTAAAAAGGTTAGTGTGTTCAGTATTTAAAGTCCACCCAGATCACGCCCGTAAATACTGCCCGTATTTCTTATCTCTGAACTGATGTTTTTTAGTACCCGGTTCTTCTGTTAGACGACCGTACTTAGTTTTTTGACTGTTTGCACTTTGCCCACCCTCTTACCTACGTTATTTTAATAAACAAAAAGGCAACAAAATAATAGGATATATTTTCTTTATAGGTATTCCACGTAAAAAAGTCGCAGTAAATCAACCTGAATCTTCAAGCGATTTAGTAAGAAAGATTAATATTAAAATAGTTAAAAAAACTTCTAGTGAAGATTTTCAAGAAACTGAAAAACATCGCCATAATTTAAAAGAAATTCTTAAAAACTCCAATGCTACTTTGATTCGTGATTGTGGAGATACAGGCTACGTATGTAGCTTTTGTTCAGATAACTTCAAATCTCCTGCTGATCTGAAGAAACATAATCTAGATGAACATGTTCCTTTTTTTAATGTAAGGGCACTTTATGGTGAATTATGCGTTAAAATGGACATAACAGACCTTATCTGTAAAATTTGTAATGAAAATATTAAAACAATCGAGAATTTAATCACGCATTTACATAAAGTTCATTCAAAAAAACTCTTTTTGGATATAAAACAATATATACTGCCATTCACTTTTCATAGTGATGACTTACAATGTTGCATTTGTCATAATTCGTTCATGAAATTCAAAACTTTGTTGGCACACATGAACACTCACTTTAGAAATTACGTTTGCGATGTTTGTGAAGCTGGATTTGTTAATAGAACGAAATTGAATGCTCACGCAAAATGTCATATAACTGGTACTCATAAATGCGAACAATGCTCTAAAGTGTTTAATACTGATAGCAAAAAACGAAATCACATAAGACAAGTTCATGAAAAGTCGATGCCAGCTGGCAGATGTGGATATTGCAATGAGCTGTTTACAAGTAAATTAGAAAAGGATAAACATATGGCAAAAAAACACGGTATTGTTGCTGCTTCCCGAAGATGTGGGGCTTGTGAGAAAGTTTTTTCCAATGCTTGCTCATTATTAGTTCACATAAAGCGCGATCATATGGCAGAAAGGTCACATATGTGTGAAGTTTGCCAAAAATCATTTTTTTCAAAATCAGAGTTAAAATTTCATATGATCAGGCATACCGGGAAGAAAGAGTTTAAATGTGAAGTCTGTTTTAAATTGTTCACAAGAAAGTGGTCTCTTAGAGAGCACATCCGAATACATAAGGACGACAGGCGCTTTAAATGTGAGATATGTGGTAAAGGGTTTGTGCAAAAGTGCAGTCTAAAGGGACACATTCGTTCTAAACACTAATGACATGCAATATGCTTAAGATCTACAAAAATGGTTCCGTATTCTTTTATCATGACTAGGTACTGTCAAAAACACTAAAAGTGTATAAGTAACTTTCAGTAATTCAGCAAAATATATTTTATACGTAATTTATCGCTTAATATCATGCTTCATCTTTGATGTCTATTTATTGTTTTTTTGTTAATCTCGTTTTTAAGTTTCTCTGAAATAAATATTTATTAAGATATAGATTCTGTTTGTTGATCATTTATTGTTTTAAATATCTACTTTTTCATTGAAGCATTAGTCCGTCAAAACATCAACAGTTTATTTTTTTCAAACGAATATTAGATATGTAATTATCAACGACGTAACCGAGTTAGAAATGAAAAAAATAGAACTATCCTACATTATCGACCTGTATCGAGATGCGAGATGGTACGAGAAGTATTTGTAAGAAATAGTAATACATTATTACTTTGAGGCTTCGGTCGTCTTTTACTTTCTCTTTCTCTTGCCATCAGAAGAGCCGGATGCTTGTTCACTATCTTAAGACATAAAAAATATTCAAATTTTAATTGTTAACAGTTCGAATGTCATTGGGTGAGTGCTTTACTCGGACCCAACCCAACATTTTTTTGTTCTTTGGATACCTCTGTCAAGTTACAATTAGGATAACCTTAAAATATTTTTTGCATCACATACTTTTTATTGAAATGACCAGTCACGAAATTTATTATATGTCTTATTGTTCTGTAGCACGTTACGATGGAGATATTTAAGGTATTTTTTTGTAAAATCTGATTGGTGTCTGAGGATTTGGATTTTCTTCATAACTGGTTTTCTACAGACGTTACGAGATCAATTAGGACAGGACTCCATTCCACACACAATTTCGATTTCATCTCACCGAAATCGGTCGACAAGTTTTGAAGTTTATTATGAAACAAAAAAGAAACAAAGAATTTTTTAACGGAATAAAAAAATGATTTTACAAATTTTAATGAAACTTCTAATAGTAAATAACTTTTTTTTTAATTTTTTTAAGTATTTTTTTAGCTACCTCCAAAAATGACACCTTTTTATTTGTCTTTTTATGTTTGATACGCGATTAATCGGCCAAATGACGAACCGATTTTAGTGGTTCTTTAGTAGAAAGGTAGGTCATGATTTCGTAGTGGTCGCATATAAATTTCATTATGCTACAATTAGCCAATCGCAATGATGTCTGCAACATACGTAAATTTTTTTGCATTATTAAATGTAACTGGCGCTGATTATGTATCTTAGTGGCCAACTTAAAATGGGAAAGTGTACGTCAAATAATTGACAAATGACGTTATTTGTGTTTGCTATCTCTATTGTATTTCTGTTGGTCACTGGAGATAGCGAATGGGAAACATGTCATTTGACAGCCATTTGATGTACACTTTTCCATTTTGAGTTGGCTACTGAGATGCATAATCAGCCCTCTGGATTAGCCCACTAGCCGAAGTCACTAAATTCCACAATGTGATATATCGCAAGCCTATCCCCAGCCGGGCACATATCCAATCCCGGCGACATATCAAGATATACAACGCGAATGTGGATGGACGTGACCTGGTAGACCTAGCTTGATATTCCACAATCAAATCGCTCGGTTATCACCGGCGTTACGAAACCTGTGTGTTTGTATGAAATGATTAATAAATGTGGAGTAAGTCAGGCATTTCTGCAAGGATCGTGAGATTTGGCACTCGATACTCTGGCTTCCTCTTAAGACTTGGTATGAAGGTGTATGTATGTTTACCGTTATGGAGCTCTTACGTTTCCATTTTATTGTATTGTATTACCTTATTGCTTGAGCATCTACAACTGTTCGCTTTTTATCCACCTTCTTCACCCGAATAGTCCACTGCGCCTCGACCCAGACATCTTCCAATAAATAAAATTGTAAGGATCCGGTATTGCTGTGACTATACAACTGACCCTTGCAGACTTGTTCCAGATGTCTAAGAGTAGCGGTGACAGCTTTTGATCTGGCAACCCATCGCTCTTATGCCTGTTTTTCTATTAAAAAGACTTCTTTTAAATAATGATACTACGAGAATAAAGGTTGCAATGAACCTGTTTCTTCTACAGTATTTTCATAAGAAGACAAAAGGTTTTTGTTTACTTTATAGAAATATATAGCATTAAGTTCTGTGTAATTTATGTTTTCAAAAAAATAAATTATTATTATAAAATTCATTTCTATGTTAAATCAACTGCTCCGGCGAAATTCGTTCCATCCGTTTATTTTGTATGAAAAAATTGAAATATTGTTATTCCTAGTTTAGTCGCTGTTGATTGGAATAAAATCTGCCTTGTAATGTTACGTCATTTTGTTGGTTCTAATATCCATCTTCGTCAATTTTCAGTTAAATCAGGTCAGATGTTATTGAGTTATAAATAGTGTAACGAACACGACTTTCTTTTAAATGTAAATTATAAATGTAATATAAATATAATGTGCCAACAATAAAAACATTTGAAAGATAAGTAAATATACTAATAGTTCAGATGGGATTTTCCTAATATTGATTATCTATGGTACAATAATAGGATATTTTCTTTATAGGTATGGAAGTCAAAGTCACAGTTAATCAACGCGCTGCTCCAAGTGAACTTGTAAGAAAGTTGAAAATCAATTTAATCAATAAAATAAATTTAGACAATGCTCAAGATATTAATAAACATAGACACAATTTGAAAGAAATCCTAGAAAACAGCAATGCTACTTTGGTTCGTGATTATGGAGATACTGGTTATGCGTGTTATTTTTGCTCAGATCACTACAAACTTCCTTCTGAATTAAAAAAACATAACTTAGATCAGCATTGTGTTATAGTTAACGAAAAACAATTGTGTGGAGAACTACATTCGCTTTGTATTAAATTGGATATTACTGACCTTATATGTAAGATCTGTAAAGACAGTATTAGTTCAATAGAAAGTTTAATTGAACATTTATGTAAGATTCACTCTCGAAAAATTATTATCGGATTACAATCACATATATTACCCCTAAAATTCAAAAGTGATAATACACTACAGTGTTGCATATGTCAGAATGATTTTATAAAATTACAACCTTTGTTGATTCATATGAATACGCATTTTAGAAATTATGTCTGCAACGTATGTGAGTCAGGGTTTATTAATAAAAGAAGATTGAATGTTCATATGAGGTGTCATAAAATGGGTACTTATAAATGTGATATTTGCTCGAAAGTATTTAATACTTTTACTAAAAAACGGAACCACGAGAAACAAGTTCACGAAAAAACAATGTTTGTGGCGAGATGTGGATATTGCAAAGAAGTATTTAAAAGTAAAGTACAAAAGCAAAAGCATTTGACAGAAAAACATGGTGTTGCTACAGTTCCAAGACATTGTAGAGCTTGTGATAAGGTTTTCTCTAGTACGGGTTCTTTATTAGTCCACATGAAACGGGCTCATATGGTACAAAGACCTCATGAATGTCACGAGTGTGACAAATCTTTTTTTTCACGTTCCGAATTAAAAGGACATATGATTAAGCACACTGGGAAACGAGAGTTTAAGTGCGAAGTTTGTCAAAAGCTATATACGAAAAAGTGGACTCTAAGTGAACATATGCGAATACATGCAAACGACAAGCGATTTAAATGCGAACATTGTGGGCAAGCATTTGTCCAGAAATGTAGTTTGCAAGGACACATGCGAGCTAAACATGGAGAACATTTTTTGAATTAGAATAAAGTCTATTTCGTTTGCTGTCTGTATCTCTGTGATTTCCTAATACATTATTTTCCGTCATTTACCTTTATTATTTTATTGTACATTGTCTTAATTTTTAAAACAATATTAAAAAACATGATTACTTCGTGATGCCTTTTTTTAAATGTTCAAGTTTATATGTTTTAAGGTGTGAAAAAGATATTTTAGCAAGTCCCTTACATAAAAGGGGTTTAAACGGTTTTGTGACATACATATTAAGAAATGTGCAATCCGTTGTGAAACCGTAATTCTAACTACAAAACATTTGCACATTGAAGATATTCTTAATAGTTTTAACTCGGTGGAACTGCACAAATCCGACCTCAATTTCATTAATTAATATTATATCATCTAATTAAACTAGACGATATAATATTTAAATTGAATTGAATAGAACAATTGAAATTTTGGGTGGCAGATCTGCTGAGCACTAAGTAATGTACCGTTTGCTATTTTTTACCGTTAAAATGAAAACAAATAGATGGATCTTTTTAGTTATGTCAAATTCGTCAGGACATAATTACGAGTGAATTTTTTAATCAACAGCTCTAAACGTGTTTTTTTTTTAATTTTCGTAATCGAAGATTTAAAATTTGTGCTGTAAGTGTACTGCAGGATTACCGCCATTTTAAAATGTAATTCCAAAAATGCTTAATTAGTTTCATAGAAACTTCATGGAGCCTTGGGAACCATTCTAACTTAAAAAAATAATTAAAATTGGACTACTCCGTAGAATCAAAAGATATAGACCGGTAGAGAAGGCAATCTATATACAAAGTGCGCTCCAACAACGCACATAAACATCTCTCACGGACACGATATTTTGAACCAAACTAGACCAGCACGAGTGCTATACGCTTATGTGAACTTTTTATGCAAAAACAGAACATAAAATACACAAATATGTAATGTATATTGTCAGGCTAAACCCGTTCAATGGTAGATCTGAAACACGTTGGTTTCGGAGACGAAAAATACCTTTGAATATTACCTAATTCGAGACTGAGTGTGATCTCGTCGCGACGTCGCGCGTTATCCGCTTCAGATTAGCATTTATGGTTTTTTTTGTGAAAAATAGAGCGACGAAGTTATTATTATTGTTTAGTGGACGGTTGTTTAAATTCAACATTAAACTGCGAGTTGTCGAATTTTGGGCTACTGGTTGTAAGTACTTACCTAAGTATTTGACTCGCTGTCAGAGAAAACGTAATATAGTCTAAACGGATTTTTTTGCAGAAAAACGTATTAACTTAATAATATTAATTATCTCGTGATTGCTACATAAATAATCACTACACAGCTTAAAACAAAGAAGTTTTTCGCTGTCTATCTCCATGTACGCTTAGATCTTATATTAACTTAATAATATTAGTTATCTCTTGATTGATACATCAATAATAACTACACAGCTTAAAATAAAGTAGTTTTTCGCTGTCTACCTCTATGCACGCTAAGATCTTTAAAACTGCATAACGGTTTTTGATGTGGTTTTCACTGTTTAGTTAATATTTTATTCCCGCAGGTTAAGTAAGTACTTGCTTACATTGAGTAAGCCTACTTAAGGATCTGTATGAATGTACATACAAAACTAAGTCAGCAATTTAATTTAAAAAAATCCTTCGTGTCCCAATTATTTTACTTGGACGTACTTTCGTTAGAAGCGCTAAGAAACTTTCGTCTTTTTCTGTATAAAAATCTTTTTGTAGGTCTCTTATATTTTTTTATTATCATCTATATATCGAATTTTGGTTTGTAGGTTAGTAATGTTCTGATCTGGTCATAGAATACATTTTATTTCGCTCGCTTAATGGAGAGGGATAAAATTGAAAATGTAAATTGGGCTATAGTTTATAAACGCGTAGTCCGATTATTTTTATTTTTATCATATAATTTTTTGAAGTCATGAGTTTTGTAGTTAAGAAATTACCGACATCCCAATATAAAGTGACTTAATAAATCAAAATACGGTAAGTAGATTAACATTTGAACGTCCAGGGGGCTGATTATATATCTCAGTTGCCAACTCAAATTGGAAAAGTGTACATCAAATGACGTCATTTGTGTTTGCTATCTCCATTGGTCACTGGAGATTGCAAATATAAAATACGTCATTTGACACCTATTTGATGTACACTTTTCATTTTAGTTGGCAACTGAGATACATTATCAGCACCCAAGTCAGTAACATACATACGTATCTCTAATCTGTAGGTAGGCAGAAAGTACGAAGTGCCAACTGTCAAGTGAACAAAGCTCAGCGTAAAACGGTATGGCTTGTCGTTAAAACTACGCTTACAAGTTGTGTAGAGTCCCTGAATCTCCGGAAAGACATTTGATCTCTTTGTATTACGCATACCGCCTCTGCAATGGATATTGTTTTGACTAGGAATTAATTAAAGTGCTTACATTAACATGTAGCATTTGTACTACCCGACAAAGTGAGTTTATTCATCCACATCATCTTATTATGGCGTCCATATGTGATCGCTTCTTAAACATTTCACGAAAATTAATTTTTGCAAATTTAAGGATTTTAAAGGGAAGGAAGTATAAAGCCGGAAGCTAATAAGTAGCTAATTCTTGGTATACATATCTTCATAAGCAGATGGCTGCTTACTTTTAACAGCCCATTTTTATATAAAAAGAACATTGTAGACGACACCTTCAGTGATTTTATGAAGGAAAATCACGGTTATATCGACCAATCTAAAAAAAACTTATGTTGTTAATATGATCATCTCAAAACACTGGAAGTATTTCCAAAGTATTAAAATTCTATTAACTAAGTACATTTATATTGTGTAATGTGTAAAAACGAGATAATATGAAAAGGATTGTTTTATTATGATTTTGGTAATCTACGATACAATAATAGGATATTTTCTTTATAGGTACGGCTCGTAAAGTCGCAGCTAAACAATCTGCAGCTTCAAGTGAACGTGTAAGAAAGATAGAAATTAAAATAGTCAAAACTTTTTCTTTGGAACATGCGAGAGAATTTGAAAAACATCGTCACAATTTAATTGAAATTCTACAAAACTCAAATGCTACCATGATTCGGAATCATGGAGACGTCGGATACGCTTGTTATTTTTGTGAGACTCAATACTTAATCCCTGCCGATTTAAAAAAACATAACTTAGATGAACATTCTGCTGTATTTGACCAAAAAATAATACACGGTGAAATACGTAGAATCTGTATAAAATTGGACATAACAGATCTTAAATGTAAGATTTGCAAAGAGAATGCTAACACTGTTGAAAATTTATTACAACATTTACATAAAGTTCATGATAGAAAGATTTTCTTTGATATAAAACAACAAATTGTACCTTTCAAATTCAATAGCCACAACTATCAATGTTGTATATGTTTAAATATTTTTATGAAATTTAAACCTTTGTTAGAACATATGAACGTTCATTATCAAAATTACATCTGCCCTGATTGTGGTGTTGGATTTATCAACAAGATGAAATTAAACGCCCATAAAATTAATAGTCATAGACAAGAAATTCACAAATGTGAAAAATGTACAAGGGTTTTTAATACTTATAACAAAAAGCGTAGTCATGAACAACGAGTACACGAAAAATCACCTTGCATTCGATGTGGATATTGTAACGAATTATTTGATAGTGTACGACGTAAAGACAAACACTTGACAAAAGTACATGGTGTTGCTAAGGTTTTTCAGAAATGTACGGCTTGTGATAAGCGTTTCTCGAATGCACACACGTTATTAATTCACATGAAACGAGATCATTTGGTATTGAGACCGCACAAATGTGAAGAGTGTGAAAAAACATTTTTTGCAAGAGCACAACTTGAGTTGCATATGCTGAAGCATTCTGGTAAACGAGAGTTCAAATGTAAAATTTGTTCAAAGACTTACTATAGAAAGTGGACTCTTAACGAGCATATGCGGATACATGCAGACGATAGACGCTACAAATGTGAGCATTGTTGGCAATCTTTTGTGCAAAAGTGCAGTTTGCAATCGCATATGCGTACAAAGCATCAAGAACATGCCTAGCCATATTAATCTTTATTTTTAATCTATTTTCCTTAAATGTATTACTTACTTCTTAATTATATTTGCATAGGAAGTTTTTTTATAAGCATTGTGACTTGATAGACTGAAAAGGTACAAAGTTATGTAACATTACACTTTCTGTTAAGCTTTTAAGTAAGGTAAAAGGAGTAGGTATGTGTACTTATTTATGTACGCACGTCGGAAGTTATACTTCTTTAGCGTAACCATCCAAACATTACAACTAAGGTGGTAGGTTTTTTTGGTCTGTTGCTTTTATCTATCATAAAAGTTCCAATCGCGCCGAAAGAAGTAAAACTTCAAAAACGTAACGTATTTTTATTTTAGCACTTGCCCTGTGCTTGGGATAAATTTCTATAAATTTTAAAGAAAGAAAAAATTTCGCCCCAGACAGGATTTGAACCTGTAACCTTTCGTCTCAAGCCGACGAATGCTCTAACCAATTGAGCTACTGAAGATTCAAGTCCCGTGGCGAAATATTTAATTCCTTTCTAACCCGTTAACACGGGTAGTTATGTCCTATACGAGTTAGAAAGGAATTAAAAATTTCGCCACGGGACTTGAATCTTCAGTAGTTCAAAAACGTAGGTGCATTCTACGTATATTTTACAGTGTAGTGTCTCTATCAATTGAGAACAACTGAATTATATCATAGTGTCTCAGCAGATAGTAAAGAGTGTCGGCATTATAGCCTATAGTCATAGTACACATTTGAAAAAGTATGAAAATTACCTTGAACGTTCGGAACGGCACACTCACACAAAGATGCGCGGCGACGAGGACCCTAAGCGATTTTCGTGGTGCTGTAGTAGTGAGTGTGTCGAGATGAGTGGTCACGTTGTTATTTGTTTCCGCGATCTTCTCAAAAATGCCACGAGTGACTGCCTTTTGCTGGGATTAACCGACGCAAAGAGATTACCTACTTATATTATTTGTAAACAATGTAGTTATTGCTATTCAATTGAAACATAGCCCTATTGCTTCAATATAGTGTAGGTAAGTATTTTATCAACTAGGCTTAGATTCCATTTTGTTCTGTATTTGTTCTGTGCACATATAGCATAGAAAAAAAGTCAACTAAGATACAAATATGCCAAACTGAAGTATATGGATGTATTCTTTAGTTGTGGAAGAAACTATGTATATGATTTTCTTAATTATTCTTATTATTATTATTTAATTATCCTTAGAACAAAGACGATTTTTTTTATATAAGAATTCAGCGAACAAGCACACGGTTCTCTTTATGGTAAGAGAAAACCCTGGCCTATAGACAACATAGATGGTATAGGCGCGTCGCTGTCCAGAGGCTGGGATGTAAGGCCTATTGTGCAAGCTTACCGGTTACCCTGCCCTCGGTGGATCGGATTATGACAGTCATTATGGCGGCAGGAAAAGGTAAGCCTGTGGATCCTGGCAAGTTGCAGCACACTATCTCCAGTGGTTTAGGTGGTATTGACATTATAACCAGTAGGGTTACTCTTGAATCTCAATAACATGCGAATTGGAATCGTATATGTCAATTTACTGTAAATTCTACGCAGTTACTATTGAATTATTAATAAATAAATTCGATAAAATAGTTCGTAGTTTACTATTAACTATTGTTAATAATTCGCCAGTATTGTGTACCTAAAATGACATACTCGACTCCAATTTCCGATATTGCATTAATCGAGCTTCAAGAGTAACCTTATAGTGCTCGCTTCTTACAGCCAGGCAGCTGGCTTAGAGCCAGGTGGTCTCTCTGCTTAGCGGACTATTAATAATAGTATAGTAAATGGAGGCTCGTATAATGATTTTCGTGTAGTTGTGTGATAATGTTAAATAAGGATATGCATTCATCACGAATATTTGGTTTTGTAATAAAAAATACCAAATAGTTGGGTGATTTGGTAATTCTTTAATGTCATTTTTTCTTTTTTTATGATTATGATGCGTGTAGTAATTAAAATTTAATAATAAAATTTTATTTGTATCCTGTGTTTCTTTTGCCGTTTGCGCGATTTGTAACAAAAAATGACATTGGCTTTCCTCTTTGTCATTATTTTTTATAAGTATTGTGGGTGTTCGTCAAAGATAATCAAAGCGAACCTTGCGGATAGTCGCCAATGCAGATGGTAGATTATAAATTATAAACGTTAACTAATACTTTTCAATGGAGCTACAGGGAAACTGACCAATGATAAGAAAAGTACATGTTGTAGTCGTACCTGGGTTTTCAGTGTTAGGTAGGTACGAATATTTCGAACGCCTGCCGTAAAAAGAGGGGTGCCATAAGTTTTATGCAACGTGTAGCTGTTGTGTGCTTGTCTATGGCATCGTAAATCTTAAGCGAATAGACCGATTCTGATCCAGTTTTTTTTGGTTACGTCATAACCGAAGCAAACCAAAGTTTACAACCATATAGAACCCATGTTATAATCAACAATCTTATGTCAGGTATATAGAAAAAAAATGGTATGCCTAATTTATCGCAGTAAGTCCAGTTTAAAGTTGACATATAAATGAAAAGTATATATATTTCAAAAAGTCGTGATTCTGTTAGATAAGTTTTGAATTAAAAGATTTTTGTATAAGCCACACCTTTAGTTTTCTAGCTTAAGTGTACGAATATCAAGCATTAATATTTTAATATCAAACTTATCCACGAAGTTTTGTAGTATTAATCACTGCTAAACGGAAGACGTAATCAGTATTCTCTATATTTAGGTACTGGCTGTATCCTAGGCTTCGTTCGCGATCGTCTGCAATTATTTAAATCGTAACAGACGGACTTTCTCCCCTACCCCACGGGTTTAGCAGGATAAAAACTAGCCTATAATCTTCCCAAACCATACAGCACCTACTTCTCAAATTTTGGTGCGATAAGTTGATAGATTCTGCGTGAAACGCGGTCGGGATACAGACAAATAAAAGTTCTTCAAAATGTGTTCTGCTGTCCTTTTCTTAGTCGCCTGCACCAATTTATTTTAAATACCTCCATTGCCCGAAATGCACAGTCTACAGTATTGTCATACTTATTTGATTCGATGTACCAAATTTCGTCATTATCAATTTTGACGTGATCCTAGATTGATTATAATTAAAACACAATTTTTCGTATTTTTTAAATGAAACAATCAGTATTGTAAAGTTATGAATTTAGATAAAGTTATTTTTAATGACCGCCTCATTGGTCGAGTGGCTAGCGTACACGCCTAACTACACCGATCATCCGCGAGGCTCGAGTTCTATTTCCGACGAGGGCAGACATTTGTGTGACGAACATTTAGATGTCTGCATTTCCAGTCTGGGTGTTAATTAAATTTATTCTGGTATCTGTTTGTCTATGTATTAGAATCGTTGACTAACACCTATGCTTACTTTGGGGTTAGATTCAGTTTGTGTACTTGTCCAGAGATAAAAAAAAAGAATTGTGAAAGATGGCAATAGCATGGAAAGAAGTTGAAATCTAAGCAAATAAATTTGGATAGCAGAAAACATTTTTAAATCAAGCTACATTTTATCTAGATTTCATAAGGGGTGGTAGAGGGTATAAAGGTGTTATATTTTTAGCTTCGTTATAAACTTATAATTCGATTTTAATTTTTTTTCTTGTAAGTTTAAATAACGCAGAACTTATTTAGTATAATTGATTCAACTAACTTTTATAAGTTGAAAAAGTATGTGTGTGTGTGTGTGTATGAGAGTTTTTTTAAGTTTGTTGTATTACGATTTCAAAATCAAAGTTTTCATATGCACTAAGTCACAGGTGTTGTCCTGTTCTAACTAGGATTATTGAGCTTAACAAGCACAATAAAAAAAATATCAAAGTTAGTCCATCCTTTTACACGTGACGCCATTACCATAGGAAGTAGATTCATTTTATATCTAAGATAATATATCGAAAAATAGGAAAAACAACACTTTGGTTTTTCCTACACAAACTGTTTATCTTTCTATGTCAGGCGGTACTAAATGCCCTGATTCGACTTATAAAAAATACATTTTCTATAAATTACACGTATTCTCCTTATCATCACATAATAATAATTCAACATAAACTTCTAATAACAATAATCTTCACTTATTTGAAGGCTTCTCCGCTGCTGTAACCTCTAACACAATAATGCTTGTATATCATACAAAAATACGCAAAGCTACGTCTTACTTGATACAATACCAAAAAAAATCAATTTCCAATTTCAATGAGATTTAATTACTATTACAATGTAAGTATAAACAAAATAAGTGTTATGTGGTTTCTTCACTACTGGAATCTCGCAGAAACGAAACGATTTCAATCGTAAGAGACTTGGAAAATGTTTTTTTGATTGCAAGGAACTTTTAAAAAATGCTATTAGTGAATTTAATAATAGTAATTATTAGCTGTGTAAGAGAAATATGAGAGACAATATGTTCCGAAATCTGTGATGTTTTGTGTATAAAGTAAAAAAAAAACTAAATTAATGTCAATGATGTTATTTAATTGTTAATTTGCATCGGCTTAAAATAACGCCATAATTTTATAAAGAACAGAATACGCGGGAGCTGCTCCATGAAATAATTTATAATTTTCTTTGTAGGTGCGTCGAGTAAAAGCACCAAGAAAAGGCGTAGACATAAAAACGAAACCAAAGAAGGTAAAATAATCAAAGAATCAAAGACTGAACCAAAAGCTAGACAAGGCGAGATATTAGAAAAACATAGGACAAATATACGGGAAATAATTCAATGGTCAAATGCAACACCCATCCGCTGCCGAGGTGGTATTGGCTATGCTTGCTGTTTTTGTACTAATCAATACCCAGATCCAGCTGATTTGAAAACTCACACCATACAATCACATGACAATGATACTAAATCAAATTTTATGAAAGGGAGAGATATGTATGGGTATTTTGTTAAACTAGATATCACTTCCTTAAAATGTAATATTTGTGATATGATGTTTGATAATCTTGAACAAATAATGGATCACTTAAAATATGTGCATGAAAAAAATATAAGTACAGATATAGATAATCACATAATGCCTTTTAGATTTGATAGTGACACATTGAAATGCTTCATATGCCATAACGTTTTTAATAAATTCAAAGCTTTGCAAGAACATATGAACACACATTACAGAAATTATATATGCGATTGTTGTGATGCTGGATTTGTGAACAGACATTTATTACTATGTCATAGAGAAGGTCATAAAACTGGAACGTTCGTATGCGACCAATGCTCTAAAGTGTTTAACACATTACGAAAGAAAAAGTTACACGAAAGAATAGTTCATAACGGTTTTAATATGCCCCATAAATGCGGTTATTGTAATGAGAGATTCAGAGAAAATTGTCACAAAAACGAACATTTGGCTAAAGTTCACGGAGTTATTCGTCCTACAATAAAATGTCAAGCTTGTGATAGAACCTTTACAACCCAACAAACTTTGTCTTTACATACAAAGAAATACCATTTGATGCAAAGACAACATAAATGCACGCGTTGTGAAATGGATTTCTTCTCTAAGAGGGAGTTAACAGACCACATGGTCAAACATACTGGTACAAGGGAATACAGATGTGAAATGTGTTTTAAATCTTATGGAAGGTTAAAGACTTTAAAGGAGCATATAAGAAGACTGCACACAGAAGAAAAAGGCTACAAATGTGTTCAATGTAGTCAATCATTTACACAGAATCATACGTTAAAGAGTCACATGGCTACAAAGCATGGAGAGAATCTTTTGTAATTTTTAAATAATAATAAATATTTATCAAATTTAGGATACTATATTTTGATCTTATGCAATAAGTGATAAATAAAGCAAGGACGCCAAAAAATTATAACGTTAATATAAAAAAGTGTTTTAGAAAACAGAGATATCCGGAAGTTGTTAATAATCAGAGTTAAATTGACAAAACGAAATGTTCTTGTCATACCTAGGCTTATGCGTAAAGATGATTTAAAATAAGTTGCTTAAACTTCAAATATAAAATTTGTTGTTTTATCATGTATTCCGGTCCTACCTGGATTGAACGAGAAAATTCTCGATGAGCTATTGTTTTGTTTGTAAGGATGAGTCGGCGACGAGGACATTAAAAATGGCCCAATGACTTAAAACGTAGCTACGACATAGCTTAGTGATTTGGTTTCGTCGATGGTGATTAATGTAATCGTTCGCGTTAGTGTATGTAACCAGTGCGCAAGTAGTGGTTATACACTGTTTCTGGGTTTAATATGAATACAAGAAGCAATAAAAACGATTAAGTTATTGGCATTTTATTTCACTTGTTATTGTAGAATGAATTAATTATTTATAATATTAATTAACTTGTAACGTTTACGTCCCTAATTACAGTTATTGGTGGTGATTTTGTTGAGCATCCACTGAACTCATTTTAAGTTATCACTTTCTTCTTTTGACAGAAGTAATAGAAATAGACGAAACACGTTACGTACCGTCAGATTAGTCTGTACACTACATTTCTACTGACGTTTAATCTGTTACTAGAAAAAGGTTGGTTAAAACTCCACAATTTGACATGTTCGGACTAATCTGATAGGATAAAAATGTTACATATCTTTTGTTTTTGTAACATTTGATAATGATAGCATGTGTCTAAAATCAGTTTAGTTTGTGAACAGCAAAATTACCACCATTGTTTAGTGACATTTTAGGGTTTAAGTTGGTTTTGCATTTTATCGTGTAACATTTCTTAAGATTTTATTGGTTGGTTCCATAGTTTTTAGACCCTTATTGCGCCCAGGAAGATAGCTAGAGCTGAGCTTAGTAAAACGGTGATATATTTTGGGTTAAAGTGTATGTACTGTCTGTGTAGTGTATGTACTGTGTATGCCTGTAAAAAGGTAACCAAGAACAGTCGAATATTTTAGTTTTTTATTTATTTTCAATGTCTCTTATTTTGTACGTTTATACATTTAACATAAAAAAATAAAGTATAAATACAAACATAAAAAACAGGTTACCAAAAACGGTGGTCTTACAATTAAACCGTCAGTGGTCAGGGAAGCAGATAGAGGAATCTCCGCACAATGCGTGCCGTCGCCAAAATTGCTGCCTTCTGAATTCGGCCCTTAATCCCGGCTTGCAGTGCGAGTCTCTTAACATATTGGTCAAGACTCTTCGCTATTATACCGTTTACTGACACGACTATCGAACATAAGTATATTTTATTATTATTACGTTGTTCTCAATGAAAATAATCGAAAGGCCATACTTGTTATTCTTATTTCTAAAGACAGCAATGTCGCCCTTTTTAGATTATGTTATGTAGGGTTACAAAGAAGCTGTAAAGATTCACTAATTTTAAATTACAAGGAGTTGTTATTTGAATTTGCCAACGCGGAATCCATTATAATTAAAAGATAAGTTTAAATATTTAGTTATATATCTTCATCAAGTGAAATAAATAGGTATAAATATATTGTAAAATAATTTATCTCTTCTCTTTATAGGTATGCGAACAATACAAATTGAAACGGGATTTCTCAAACATCGTGTGGAGTTGAAAATATTGAAAAGCAAAAAAGGTGACAAATTAAACGAATTGAATAAGCATCAGCACAATCTGGAGACGATTCTACTAAACTCAAATGCAAACCCTATTAGATGCAAAGATAGCTTAGGTTATGGTTGTGCGTTTTGCCCTGCGCAGTTCCAAGAACCTACAAATTTGAAAAAACATTTTCTTGATGAACATAACAATGACCGTTTGATTCAGTTTATGGCTTCCAGATTATTTGAACATGTAGTAAAGCTTGATATAACTTATTTGAACTGTGCTCTTTGTGATAAAGATTTTCAAAAACTTGACGATTTAATGATTCATCTAAAAATCGAACACAAGAAAGAAATTTTTACTGACGTAAAGAGTCCAATTGTACCATTCAAATTTGATTCACCGGAGTTACGGTGTGCTGTTTGTGGTGCTGAATATTTAAATTTTAAACTTTTGCAAGAACATATGAGCTCTCATTTCGGTAATCATATTTGCAACGTCTGTGGTAAATCTTTTATGACTAGCCGTCTTTTAGTTTGTCATGTGAAGAGACATAAAATTGGTGAATTTAAATGTAGTCATTGTGATAAAACATTTTCTAATGAAGAAAAACTAAGAGGACATGAAAAAAGGACACATCTTGGTCAAGGCAAGCGAAATAAATGTCACATTTGTAATGAGAGATTTTTGGATTATTGGAAAAAGATTGATCATATGATTAAAGTTCATGATGCACCGCCAGTGGTTCTGAATTGTCATGCTTGTAGTCGAACATTCAGGAACCAAAGAGCGTTGGCAAGACATACGAAGAAAGACCATTTGTTGGAGCGGAAACATAAGTGCCCTGAGTGTGAAATGCGTTTTTTCAATAAGAGCAGTCTAAATCGCCATATGGCTAAACATACAGGAATAAGACAGTATCGGTGTGAAGTGTGTTTTAAAGCTTATGGTCGAAAACATACTTTACGCGAACACATGAGAATCCATGCTGATGACAGAAGGTTTGCGTGCAATCATTGTGGTCAAGCATTTGTCCAAAAATGTACATGGCGCAGTCACATGCGCTCGAAACATGGGGAAGAATTATAAAGTATACGTTTATTTCCTTGTGTTATATATTTTTAGTAATAATCAAGTACTCAGTCTTAAATGCAACTTGTTTTATTTTATTAATGATTTATTACAACATTACGTGATGATACGAGGTCTGCTCTTTAAGTATCCGGAATAGAGTTATTTGCCATTATGGATCCAAGGGCTTTATTCTAGTTCTTTTTATTTATTTATTTTACTTTAAAATATAAATATATTGGCAAACTCATTTCTTGATTTTTTGCAAGCATTACTTAAACTTTCAACTTACATCGTAATATACATATATCAACTATAACAACGACGAGATGTTTAAAATTCCAAGAGGTTGAACCTGAACTAGTATTTAAATAAGTTTAAATAAGTTAAAAACCGTCTTCGATTTCTATTACAAAATTTTGTAAGTACACAAATAATAAACTAAATATTTTTCTTAATTTCCGGGAATCCCAGTTCATATCAGTTATTAGTACATCGGAAGCACTTCAAAAAATAGTTATTTTTTGAAATCGGTTCTCAAATTATGGAGAAATATATTTTTATAAAAAAGGAGTTGCATATGTAAACTCCTTTTTAAAGTCGGTTAAAAAAATTAAAATGTATAATAAATTCCGCTCTTCCAAATCTGAGATAATACATATACATTTGAAACGCCTTAACGGACTTCTAATTACTCAAAAAACATTGAGCGTGGTCAATTTGTTCTTTAGGTTAGGACACATAAAAATCATTGAACGTCAAATCAGGTCTGTAAGGCTGATGACTCCAATCTACATCTATGGGTGACTCATCATTTCGACTCTTCCAAAAAAACCGAGCTTACACGATCTACTCGTGACAGCTAGCATTGCGATGGTGAAGCCATATATTTAGTACATTCTACATCTATGGGTGAAGCAATAATCTGTACATGACGCAAAATTAAGGATAGCGCCCATTTGGACGGGCTGGAACGCGGCGCATCGTAGCGCAATAATTCGCCTAGATCGCTTGCACACATTTTTATGGAGCAACGCCCGCTGTGCCGGGGTGCATCGGCGTAGATTTTTCCGTGACCAAAGATCACGATATCACTATTAAGATTAGAGCACTATTGGCATTTCAACGCTAAAATATCGTATGACAACTACTAGAGGCGACACTATCCATACTTTACAATTTTAACTTCGATTCGCCTCTCTATTTTGTGCTCTACTCTTTGGTACTACTCTAACAAAAATCCGGCGATGCGATGCGGCCCGGCCCGGCTCGGTATGCTTTGCAACGCGATGCGCCCCGACCTGACACACTCCGTCTCGTCAACAGTAGACTACCCTTGATTATGTGTAGTCGATTGTTCTTTCTTATTTCTTGAAAGACCTAGTAAATCAATTGTGTACAATTCCGAATTAACGGCTTTACCATTCTGATTAGTTAGCTCCGATTAGACACTATTGCTTCAAATAGCTTTTTGGACAAATGACTTTTGACGGGTCCGGTATAATATGTTAAAACATCCTTAATCCACACCGGTGACTGTCGCTTTTCTGTACAAGATGTTATACTGCTTGACGCACTACGGTTATATTTTTGCAAGTTTTTTGAAGTGAAAACTTTAGCGGCGTTGCGCACTTTTTTGGAATGGGTAAAAACTTCTAAACACGCGTCAGATTCGTATAATGCAATATTCCATCGCCCGCGCGATTAGACACTTTATTTCATTCAGCGATTTATCTGCAGTATTAAATAATTGTACTGTAAAGTGTAAACTGTTTCTTGCTTTGAATGCTTTGCAGTTTGTGGTGGATAAAATAGATATTAGTTTAGTAAAACATATTTTAATTTGTTTGCGACTTGTAGGTATATCATAGTTTCTCAGTTAATAGAAATTTCAGTACAACATTAGCTGTTTTCGAAAAAGTTGTAAGTTTAACAGTTTAAAAATCGATATACACACATATATATTATATTGAATTGAAAGTAAAGTAAAGTATAGTAAAGTATCTTCACGCTCATATCCCCGAAGAGGTAGGCAGAGGTACAACCAAGGCACCCTCGACTAGCCGAAGACACTAAGTCCCACAATGTGATAGGTGGAAAGCCTATCGCCAACCGGGCACATTTCCAATCCCGACCAACATTTTTTTTATTAGAAAATTGGAAAAATCCAATTTTCTTTTTGTTGGCCGACCCGGGATTCGAACCCGGGGCCTCATGCAGTCAAGTCCAACACCCGGATCGCTAGACCACAGAGGCGATTGAATTGAATTATGTATAACTTTGAAAAATTAAATATTTCATCATATTTTATCTCATAAGTAATAAATACTATTTTAATTGGCAGAGGTAAATTATGAAGTGGCCGTACTAGTAGGTAGCGTACTGAAGTTTCATGGCTTAGCATAGAGTACTCATAGGTAGGTACTAATAGTACATTTTACGGATTGTACGATTACATTAAGCAATTCGTGCAAAATTATTCCCTAACCATTCCAAAATATTAAAAAATGCAGAACGTTAACATTCAAGTTTTCATTTCTGCCGGCACTCATGGAGTGTGACCCGTCTTTTTTGCACCAACCGATTTGAGCCTGTTTTTTTTATCATTATTCAAATCGAGCGGAATTGCAGGGAGAAGTTTTTTACAGTTATGTTCATGTAGTATCTGATGTTCGTGTATTTAATTATGCTGATCATATTGATGCCCAAGGGCGCCTCTATCTCTCGATGTGTTATACTACGTACTTAAATTATCGGTTCCAATACAGCTTTGATGTTTTTGGGCAACCTTCCTTAATTCGTCCGTAAGAAAAGATCGTTCACGAACAAATACACTAAATTAGTGACAGGTTATTGAGGTGAAGGTGGAGACTGGTATTAATATAATAGTAATGTTTTATTTATCTTGAGGAAACCAATTCTTTAAATTTAGACACAATTTATTAATAGCACTGTTACTTTTTCCACAATTGGTTTTACAATTATCTTTTAGGCAACTGGTTTCACTATATAAGTATAACCAGGGCTGTAACATGATAGTTATGTAGTGAAACCTGCCGGCTATAATAATAATAAAATACATTGTGGGAAGTACAAGTGATATTAATAAATTATGTCTAGACTGAAATTATTTACTCTATTTTATTTACTCTAGGCTTTCCATACTATCTGCCAACTCTGCTAGTAGACTTGGCATGAAGATATGTATGTATATGTAATACAAACATACAACGCTCAAATGCTCATCAAACATTCCAGATTATAAGTTACTTAGTAACATTCTTGGCTAAGTTCTGAACAGCAAAATTTATGACATAAAAAAATTAAGGAGTAATCTGTAAAGCACGTACGACAAAATAAAAAATAAAATAAAATCATGCATTGGCGATTTATACCAACTTACATTTTGACTTTAATCTCTCTCAAATAGGAACCCTTTTAGTGAGCGGGACAAAAAGTATCCTATAAGTAATGTTGGATAGATCGGATGTATCGTAGGCATGAGACAGACAGAGACTTAATTCTGCAAATGCTTAAAATTTATTCGCTGCCTCTTTTTGGTTGCACTTACACCTTGCACTTGCACTTGCACCTTTCTTTTAAAAATATTTTCATTATACAGAATTGACTCTTCTGCAGTTTTTTACAAGTAAGTATATAAGACTGAGCCAATTTTTTTATACAAGAGGAGGTAAAGTTACCTTATAGAATATGATCACACGGATATCCGCAACACCAGGAGTATCACGGATGTAATAAGTACGCTCATTCCTTGAGAGTTGCTAAGTCGTATCATTTTAGAACTATGAGCCGCCCTTAGTGAATGGTTCCACTCAGGTGTAGTGTGAGGTAAGAAATGTTTCCGTAATCGCACGGCACTAGACCGCCATGCACTATGGTGACGAACATACGTTAAGCTCTGACGCAATGTCCAAAGGTGAAATTCAGCGAAAGGAATCAAGCAATACGACTTTTCAGAGCACTCTCAATGATATATGATGTAGAAAACATTGAGAGATCCGTCATCTCTACTCAACTCCAAAGGATCACGCCGACTGGCAATAAACCGGTCGTTAAAAATTTAAGACGCTTTGCATTGGGTGTAGTCAAAACTCCGAATTAGTAGTAATGAAGCCGAATTTATGCTGTGTAAAGTATCAAGCGTTGAGCCAGCTTGAAGTACTATCTCGCCTTTACGAGCACATCCAGTTTTTAAGAGACAAGTTATAGACATTATTTAATTGAAAGACTTTTACAAAATTTAACCTTTATGAAATACTCTATTAGTAACTTAATTCGGAATAATTAGTTGAAAGTAAAATAAATGTTTCTAAAAACTTACTTTAAATTTTGCAGGTAATTATTATTATCTTTTTAATTTGTATTTGATTTGCAAGGACAAATTAAAATTAAGTAAATATTTCTGTTGTAGGTACGCGGCGGAAACCGAAGACGTTAATTCTGAAAGTAAAAAAGAAGCCTTCTAAACCGAAAATAGAAATCAAAAGAACAAAAGGAAACATACAAATTAATTTCAAGTGTCTTAAAGTCAAAAATAATGAAGTCTCAAAACACCAGAATAATATTAAAGAAATCCTATTAAATTCGAACGCATCACCAATAAGATGTAGGGGAGGCATTGGTTATACTTGCTGTTTTTGTACTGATCAATTTAGAAATCCAGCCGACTTGAAGACGCATACTTCAATAGCGCATGATAGTGAAAAAGCTGATTTTATGAAAGGGAAAGATATGCATGGTTATTTTGTCAAATTAGATATCACAGATTTACAATGCAAAATTTGTAATGAAAAAATTAATAGTACTGAGTTGTTGATGAATCATCTAAAGGAAATACATAACAAAGATATATTCCTGGATATCAAAAATCATATATTGCCATTCAAATTTGACACCGAGGCTTTAAATTGTTTTATGTGTTACAATGTCTTCAATACATTTAAAGCTCTACAGGAACATATGAATGCTCATTATAGGAATTTTATTTGTGAAGAATGTGGTGCTGGCTTTGTTAATAAAAATATATTATTAAGACATAAAGATGCTCATAAAACAGGAACATTCGCTTGTGAGAAGTGCTCAAAAGTTTTTGACACAGTTAGGAAAAGAAGACTTCATGAAAGATCTACACATAATGGTGACAAATTACCTCATAAATGTGGCTATTGTGCTGAAAGATTTAAAGAAGTCTGGAAGAAAAATGAGCATTTAGCTAAAATTCATGGGATTCGTGGTCCTGGTATTAAATGTCAAGCTTGTGATAAGACTTTTGAGACCAAGAATTCTTGGAGGTTACACACAACGAGAGTTCACTTATTGCAGCGGCCACATAAATGTAAGCATTGCGATATGCAATTTTATGCGAAAAAGGAGTTAGAAAGTCACATGGTCAAGCATACAGGGACAAGAGAATTTCGTTGTGGGTTCTGCTTCAAGACGTACGGCAGGCATAAAACATTGAAGGAGCATTTAAGAAGAGTGCATTCGTCGTAGTAAATATTTGTTGAAATATTTAAAATGTATTCATGATCATAATTAAATAAATTAAATTAAAAACATTTTTAAAGAGAATGTCCATCTATTGCAGGCAAGATTTCTTTATTAATTCGTTGTAATCATTTCAGTTATCCAGTATTAGATCTGTCTTTTATTAACCATGCCAAATATGTATGATTTCTTTTTCTTTTAGTATTTGTGACTGTTATAATATGTGGTTAACACTACATTAGAAAATTCAAAACACATCCTGCACAAAGACGATTATTGAATTCTTTGATAGGACCTGATATTGATTAAATTACGGATATAATTACCATGATATCTAATAAAACTATCTCATCTGAATTACAATAATGTGGGCTGTATTTTTATTTAGGTACTGTTTCTCTCATGTAGCAAAATTGTTGCAGAGCTTCTCGCTGAATTTTTCTTCCAGAATTTCTTTTTTCTCTTGTAGTGCTGGAAATCAGACTGTTCAGATCAGATCAGAATGCTCGTTGAACGGATTCTCCTTTCTTTTATATGATTCGCGGCGACGACATCGACTAATCAAGAGAAGCCATAATTAGTTCATTAAACGATATACGTAACATTACCAACAAATCACAGATTGTGTAGTTGCTTCTCTATCGTGTTGAATTTTACTCCTGTATGAGGCGAAGCGTGCGATTGTTGATTGGTACGATACTATTTAAGATTTTCTAAGAGCTTTAATGTAATGCAGTGTATTTACCGGTCAGTGTACGTCCTTACCAAAAAGGTTGGTATTTCTATATCACATCGTGTCTTTTATGAAGGTTTAAGCATAGGTACAAAATGAGTATATGCACTATCTTTTGTTTGGTTTTTTATGTGAATTGCCACCGAACAAGCAAACGGCTCTCCTAACGGTAAGATAAAACCGTGTCCTAAAGACACCATAGATTTTGTAGGTGCAGTGGCGGCCTTAGGGGGTGGCGAACGGGGAAATCGCCCGGGGCCTCGCTCTTGCAGGGGCCTCGCGCAATAACCCAAGCAAGTTTTTAATTAAAAAAATATTTTTTTACCTAGATTCTTAATTATTTATTTAAGTTACAACCAGGCGGTAAATTTAAATAAAGTTAGTTAACTGATTCATTAATTGAAAACGTAATTTAATAAAACATTATGTAGTACTTAAATATCGCACCTCGAAACACTTGAAGATAGTTTTTTTTTATATTCATACATAACTAATAAAATAAAATTCTGTCCCTCTTTAGATCGGGACAAACCCGCGTTTCATTTTGTTCGTTAACTCTTGACACTTTGGATTTTTCATGTATAATATAAAAAGATTAATGAAAATTAGTGATACTGAACTTTTGAAGCAATGCAGCGACTTACAAATATCTATGACAGTAGTAGAAACATGTGATGTTGATGGACATGAAGTGTATGTAAAACTGTATATGTTTATCCGTGTATATGAAGAAGATGACGATACTATCTCTGTGCAGAAATACTTAACACAAAAAAAACAGAAGTTTACCCTAGTATCGAAATAGTCCTGAGAATTATAGCCACCAAACCTGTTACAATTGCGTCTGCTGAAAGGAGTTTTTCGGGACTTAAAATTATTTAAACATATTTAAAAATTCAATGTCTCAAGGTCGGCTTTCAGTCTTTGCTATTCTATCAATAGAAAATGACATAGCCCATTCCTCACATTATTGTGATTTAACTAAAGATTTTAGTCTTAAGAAAAGTCGAAAACATCAGTTATAAAATTTATCATATGTAGTACTTGTAAAAAAACTATGAACAAAAGTTTATTTATTTGTATAACTTTAGCATTCCTAGAATCTATACTTGCCATCGTCGGCACTTGGTGGAATTCCATTGTATATACACGTTTTTTCTAGTTAACACTTGTACTTATCCACAATATACTTTATTTAACACTTTCTGTTACTTTCTAGACAACCGGTTTCACTTTTTACAGCATCATCAGGGCTTTGAAACTAAAGATAAAAAAGACTGTTTTAATTTAACGTTCAATATTTATTTGGTTGGATAAAGCCCTGATGATGCTGTAAAAAGTGAAACCGATTGGCTAGAAAGTAACAAAGTGTTAAAATAACGTATATTGTGGATAAGTACAAGTGTTAACTACAAAAAACGTGTGTTTAGCACTTCTCATTAAATATGTCAAATACCTAAACCAGACCTACTATCGCATCGCATACTTTTAGACAGACCTGCCGCCCGGAGCCTCGCAAGGGTTAAGACCGGCGCTGTGTAGGTGTGTTGCTGTCCTGTGACCGGGATGTTAGGCTTATTGTGAAAATCTACCGGCTACCCTATCCTCCGGGCTGGAGCATGACAGAGTCATTATTTTGGCGGTGGATCCCTATTCGGACAAGTTGCTGCTTAGAATGTCTTTGTTAGTATATCTTACTAGTTGGTAGAGTTTCGCAGCGACTAGCCGAGATTGCTTTCCTTATTTATTCGTGCCGCCGTAACGTCAGCACTTGCCGTTGACGTGTCCCGGTTCAGAAGATAAGGTAGGTATATATTTACTATAGCCTCGAGCAGGCCTAACATCCCGGCCTCAGGTTGGCAACGCACCATTACCACCTTTGGTGGTTCTAGGCGGTGTGAATTTCTTACCAACAGGAAGCCGTCTGCAGGTTTGCCTTCCAATATCATTTCTAACTTTGAAGCCTAATGCTTGGTGCTGCTCTATAAACGCGATGGCTGTACATGACGATAATAAAAAAATTAAAGCTGTATCTATTCAAATTGTATATTTTAATTAATCACTATATGGTTGAAAACAAAGTCGCTTTCTTCTGTCTGCCCTTAGGTATGGCTAAATTAAAAAAAACTAGGCAGCAAATTTCGATGTGCTTTTTAAATACCTATACCTATAGAGTGATTCAAGAGGAAAGTGAATATAAGACCGGGATGTTGGGCCTCAAACAAAAGTAAGTTTACCGGCTACGTTATCCTTCGAACCGGAATACGTCAACGGCAGGCACTGACATTATGGGGTCGTGAATAGGTAAGGCAGTGATACCAATACGGCCAAGTTGCTGCGAAACTCTACCACCTAGTCAATGTCACGGTGTTAATGACGGTAAGCCTATGCTCGCCTTTTATGAGCTGTCTGACAGAAAGGCAGATGGTCTGTTCTGCAAAGGAGCCCGAACCCACACGGGGAAAATATAAAATATATTACAAGAATTAAATTATTTTATATTTTAAACAATTTTTTTACATGATTACGAGTACGTTCAGTATAACTAAAATAGTTAATATGAAATGTAAATTAATTGTACCTACTAATGTTGAAGGTCTCAATAGTAGGTATTTCTTTAATATTGAAAGACAAAAAAGCAGACGGATATCCTGATGTTAAAAAAAATAACCACCTCTAAACACCTATGATAATAATGTTGCGCTACCAAATTGAAACTGGAATGTCGTGTGCCTTATGTAAGTATAATATGATTAATATGACTCTACTTTGTAATATGTGCCTAATCTTATTCTAATCCTTCCCTATCCTTAATCTACAAGTTTATTCTATTTTTCTTATGTTAAAACTGAATGTTGTTGAAAAATTTCCAAGGTATTATGGTCAATTTTTTTAGCTCAAATTTTAGACTCTAGCTTTCTTATTGATATTTATAGAATAAAGTACTTCAAGTTTCAACCTGGTATTATTGTCTTTATTGTATGTAATACAGACAATAATATCCATTTAACTTGACTCTGACATTGGTCTTTGTTTAATAATAGACGGCAGGCAACGAAAAGATGTTTGATGAAAAAGGAAGAAGAACGGAAAGATGTTGCTGAGATAAAACATTAGATGTGCGTCTTTTAATTTTTTAATTGTCATTTATTACAGGGCATCAAAAAGAAGAAAAGAAAAAGGTGTGTATAACATTGGGACCGAAACCAATACCGGAGATGCAAATGATAAGAAAAAAGAGCCAAGAAAGGGATAAAATTAAACATTACGAGAACGTTAGAGAAATACTTTTAAATTCAAATGCAACGCCAATAATTTGTCCAAGCGGTGTTGGATATTCTTGTGGGTTCTGCTCAGTAAAGTACATGGAACCAAAACATTTAAAAAGACACACTCTTGACAAACACGACGTAAGAACCAGATCTCAATTTATGAAAGAATTCCAAATGAATTCTTATGTAGTAAGATTAGATATAACAAATCTAAAATGCACTATATGTGATAAAAATATTAAAGCGCTTAAAGATTTAGTAAATCATCTACAAAAAAAACATAGTAAAAGTTATCACAATGATATTCCAGATCATATTATTCCATTTCGATTTGATTGTCCTGATTTTTATTGTGTTTTATGCAAAGAAAACTTTGCTGCTTTAAAAGTTTTATGCGAGCATATGAATGCTCATTTTGAAAATCATATTTGTGATATATGTGGTTCTGGTTTTGTAAATAAAAGGACATTACAAACTCATCGTGAGAGACATAAAGTTGGTGCTTTTAGATGTGTTAGTTGTAAACAAGTATTTGAAACTAGGTTACAGAAATTAGACCATGAAAG
Organism: Calephelis virginiensis; assembly: GCA_002245475.1. NCBI lineage: Eukaryota > Metazoa > Arthropoda > Insecta > Lepidoptera > Riodinidae > Calephelis > Calephelis virginiensis. The sequence continues at coordinate 153,592 of NJDC01002553.1, forward strand.
AACTGTGCATGTTAAAGAAAAGAAGTTAAAATGCCGTTACTGTGATGAGAAATTTGCAGATTACTCGAAGAAAAAAGCTCATGAGGTTGTTGTACATGCAGCGAAGCCTTTTTCATACCATCGTAAGTGTTGTTTTTTCATATATTTTAATACAAGCTTTTCTTAAACTTGATCGGTCCGTTTCTTTTATTTATGTCAAGCTGAAATAAAAAAAATCAGCTGACAAGTTTACAAAACATTGCCCCTTTAAGCAGCAGTTTTTATGTGAAAGTAAGCAAACAAGCAGGCGTTTCCTAATGGTAAAACCGTAGCCTATAGACACCTTAGCTGTTACAGGTATGTCGCTGTCCTGTGGCGAAGATGTTAGTTCTTTCTTTCTTTCTTTAATTCTTTATTGTACACAAAAAGTCAAAAAAATAAGTAAATATATAAAATTATACAAAAGGCGAGCTTATCTCTAAAAGAGATTTCTTCCAGCAAACCCAAAATAGTGAGAATGCATAAAAGAAATGTAGATACAGTGCACAATACAAAAACTTACTTTACAAAAAAACACAAACTAAATTACAAATTATGACTAAAGTGCCAACATGCTAATTAATTACACACCAAAACGCTCCATTACTGCCTTCTTAAAAACTGTTAATGATTGAATACTTCGAATTTCATAAGGCAATGAGTTCCATAGTTTCGCAGCATTACAAGTAAAAAAAAAATAAAAGTAAAAGAATGGTTATACAACTAAGTGGAACTACAAAGCAATTTCAAAATTCCATGCAGGTGTGGTCGACAACCTAACCTAACCTATTGTGCAAGTCTATTGGATAACCTACTCTCCGGGCCGAAACAAGGCAGATTCATTATGGCGACAGAAAAAGTTAAGGCGGTGGACCCCTACCCGAACAAATTGCTGCACACACTAGTGATATTGTTAGTATTTTTACCTGTGCTCGCCTCTTACGAGCTGCCTGACAGAGAGGCAGATGGTCAGAACAGACTCAACAGACTCGGAACAACACGGAGAATTTACTGAATGTCCTTTTGTGTCTTATGATATCTATAGATAAAATTTCAGCTAATATAAGCAGCAGGCATAATTGAAGTTCAGATCACAAGATGATGTCCACAATTGTAACAGTCAATATACCTGACCCTGAAATGATAAATTTGTTCCAGCTGGATTGAACGACGAACCAAAATACACAGTCAAAAAACATGTGGATGGTACGAAAGAGTATACGTGTAATGTATGCAAACGAATTTTTAAAAAGATTAACCACGTTTCCCAACATTATAGCCACGTGCATTTGAACTTGCGTCCAAAAGTCAGAAGCTGTACATTGTGCGATGTGAAAGTACCCGCACATTCAAGACCTTTCCATTTAGAAGAAGCACATGGAATACCAGCTCCTACTTGCAATGTATGCGGCAAAAAGTTTTATTATACAGCCGCTATGTTGCAACATCAAAAAATTTATCACATGGGAGAAAAAGACTTTGCTTGTGATATTTGCGGAATGAAATTTTCAAGAGGGTATAACTTAAAAAAGCATTCTGTGATTCATAATTCTTCGAGGCCTTTTGAGTGCGACTTTTGCCAAAAGACTTTTAAGCGGAAGACATGTTTAGTGACGCATATGTATAGGCATATGAATATAAGGAGATATGTTTGTTCTGTGTGTCAAGCCGCGTTCTTTAATAATAGCAGTCGGATCCACCATCAGAAGAAGCATCATCCTAATAACTTTGAAATATCCAAAGCTGTAGTTTCATATAGCTTATAGCATAATGTTGGCTGTAATACTTTGAGTTGGTGCTCGTTCCTCCGATATATTTTGTAGTTCTGCAAGTCGTTTGTTGGTTCAAGAATGGTTCTAGAATATGGTGTAAAGTTTTATAGGTTGAATTGAACAAGAGTCAAGACTAATACCATATGTACCTACGCACGTTTTTTTTACCTACGTAAATACAATTATTGATATGCGATTTTTTGTTTTTGTTCATATCTTCTTGTATTTAAGGTCTTGGCTCTCGCCGGGAAGGCAATCTGTATTTTGATCTCCTCTCCCCTTCCTCTTTAAAATCCTAACATTTACCTTACTTTTCTCCTTACTACCTTTGTCTCAATGACTTAGTCATTTTTGGGTCGTTACCTCTATTTTCTTGAACCTTTCACTGGCAGGTACCTAGCTGATGTAATTATGCTACTTTCATTTTAGAAAACTTCTAAAGTAACTAAATTTTTTTTAAGTTCTAGGCCGATAAAAACTAGTTATAATTCGATTTTTCTGTTTTGTTAATAAATATGAAATACAAAAGTCTATTTTTTCAATATATTTCAGTATATTTTAAATACTTACTGTTGTTTTTATAATACCTAATTGTTCTAAAAGAGAAAAATATTGCTAGGTGCAAATTTTGCAAATATATTTTTGCAACCTTAACTTAAGCAAAAACAGACCTTCAATTATTTACTAAATAATAAAGATCTGTAAATAGTAAATTGGTACCACTATCGTATCTAATTTTGCTGTACTCAGCGTACTTCTGTTTCCTTACATGACTGATGTCGTCTCTTTCTTACAATCCAGAAATCCGTATGCTTGTATGCATTGAAATAATTCTTGAGAAATTGCTTGTGATAAGTCTCTCATCATCATCAGCCGGAGGACGTCCATAGCTGGACATAGGCCTCCCCCAAAGAGCGCCACAAGTCATGGTCACCAGTCGCTTATAACCAGTAGGTCTCTACCGATATTGTTTTTGTTTATTTAATCTCTACATACTAATTTTTTATTTAGTTTTCTTAGATAAAAATGTTGGTGAGTATCACTTTATTTGACGAATAAATTTATCCCTAAACAAATTACATTTTCTCCCCAGTTTTTATACGGGTCTGCTATGTAGAATAAACCATTTCTGCCAGGCAGGTCGTAAGAGGGCTCGCATCGGCTCTGCGTGACACGTGGCGTTCTTTGAGGGAGGCTACATCTAGCAGTGGACATCCTCAGGCTATCATATTACATAAAAATACACATAAATCACACAGTAATTATAAATATCTAGACTCATGTCACGATTACACAATCGTAAAACTGACACAAATTATTTGCCTGATATAAGAACTAAATATCTGGATGGCCGAGCTTTGCTCGGTATTTTTTTTAAATGATTCCTAGCTAGATCGATTAATCGCCCCCGAAACTCCCTACATACTAAATTTCATGAAAATCGCTGTAGCCGATTCCGAGATTCTAATTATTTATATTTAAACAAGAATTGCTAATTTAAAGGTATAAGATTTGGGACGACATTCGCTCAAATATCGAATTGCAAAAACTATTAAAGAATGTACTGGTTTGGATATCTTTAGTGGTTCCCTACATTCTTTAAAAAAGTTTTAAATAATAAAATTGTATTTAGGACTAAGAACGGTACCAATTTGGTTTGGTAACCAATCAGTGCATAGATTATTGTTATATGTATATATTTTTTGTTATCCATTTATTTAGCTTGCTGTGCTTACATTTAGAAGAGGTCAGCTTATAAAATGTTTATTTCATAAGCGTTAATGTAATATTTTTTAATAAAAGTTGTGTCTCAGTTTTGTATACCTAACTAGCGGCCTGCCCCTGCTTCGCGCGGGTATAAAATTTACATATATGAAACTTCCTATTTAATCACTTTATCTATTAAAAAACCGCATCAAAATCCGTTGCGTAGTTTTAAAGATTTAAGCATACAAAGGGACAGAAGAAGCGAGTTTGTTTTATACTATGTAGTGATAAACAAAAAATGTGTCTAGATATTACTACTGACATGTGCAGAGTTCATAGTAAACGATACTAAAACTTATAGGTAATTACTTGTAACATATTTAAGAAACAGACTCAGACCCAGAAATGCAGACTAGGTACTAGAAGTTTATCTCATAAATGTCTGCTTCAGTCGGAAATCCAAACCCAACCTGGCAGGCCTGGCACCAATTTTTTTCCAAATAAAATGAACGGTTTTTTTAGTCCGGCTCTGTCTGCTGGCGGTGTTAAGCGTTAACGCCAATCCCTCGATCGAACGAGGTGGTCAAAATATGTAATATAAATAATATTCTTAATTTCTTTTTTTGTAACACTTTTTTACAGTTTTACTTGGAAATTCTCAACGTAACATGCAAGAAAATAATGCTTAAAACTTTTGTAGTTTAGAAGTACCACCACGAAATTAATAGAATAATCGAACACTACAGTTTCACAGGCAGACACACAGATACACATAAATAGACCGGTACTCACGTCAAACTTATAACATACCTACACTGTTTTTGCGTTAGGCGTTAAATGTATCTGTTAGGAATAGTAATTGTCTCGTCGGTTGGTGCTTTGGAATTCTCAATGACCTCCTCTTAAGTATTCGTCATTTCATTTTCTTTTAAGATAAATTTTCCCGCAATTAACAAATAGGTACACTCTAGATCTGTATACTTTGCTTATGCCTAAGACGTAGACTCTTGCCCAAGATCCGGACTAACTTAGAAATATAGGTCTAGCGGCGTGTCCACATCTCCAGGTCAGGATTTCCATCGTCAACGTGGAACGGTTCGGTGACGTATTAATGCACGGTACGGTAATGTCGCCTTGGAATGGTGCCCTCTTTCTTTTCTTTCTTTCCAGAAGCAGAAAAAACATCGTGCGGTACATTCCACCGTGACTTTTTTTTCTCTGGTTGAGTGAATAATGTACCGCAATTTCGCAAGACTCGGCGTTGTGTTACGTTGCGGCTTCGAGACGTGCATTTTAAATTAAATTTGCACGTTATGTCAACGCGCCGTTTCACGTTGACAATGTTGTGACGTGCTGATGTGGGCAGGCTCTCACAACTTTGTCAGCGTGGAACGTTGCGATGTCACAATCTACAGCACGGTAAGGCAACGTCTCCGCTGAACGACGCGTCCGTCGTCTTTGGACTGGCGTTGTTACAATGCGCTCACCGACTTAGCGATGAAAGATGACCGAGAATATTGATTTCACTTCTTGAAAAACGCCCTGTGCTTTGAGATAAGACAAAAGATAATTTCCAAGACAAAAACTTAAAAACAGCAGCATTAAAGAATGTTTGTCTGAACAACTTTGACGACAGTACTAACAACGAAAATACTGGTCCAGGTAAGCACATAATTATTATTTTATTTGTTACTTTATTATATATTTTATTAGTAAGTAGTTCTACCCTACGACCTCGGACATCCAACAATATCAAGCGATATTTTAGGAATGTTTCTCATGCTTACACATTTGTAACTAGGTTGAGCAAGTAAATTTCAATATAAATGAACAGTTTTCCCTGGTAGGAATCCTTCACTTTACCTATTCGTGCTGCCATGATGACAGTTATGTATCGGTCTGAAGGGTAGGGGTAGCCGTTAGACTTGCACAATAGGCCGTTTATCCCAGCCTCAGTGCAGCGACGCACGTATAACATATATGGCGTCTATAGGCCACGATTGTCTCTTACCATTAAGAGAACCATGTGCTTAGGAAGAGCCGGTAGGTTATCATACTCTTCGGGCCCAACATGACAGTCATTATGGCGGCAAGAATAGATAAAGCGGTGCATCCCTACCCGAGCAAGTTGCTGTACAGCAGTCTCCTACTGGTGGTCTTATTAATGATGACCTATACTTTAACCATTGCGCGTCTCTTACGCGCTGCCTGGCAGAGAGGCAGATGGTCTATTCTACAGTCTACTCGGCAGAACCGAACTAATACGGGGAGATGAAAGTACTGTTCTTATTGAACTTATTATCGTTTATTTCAAATTCTCGTGTCACGGTGTGCTTGATTAAACTCCTCCGAAACGGCTTGACCGATTCTCATGAAATTTTGGGAGCATATTGAGTAGGTCTGAGAATCGGCTAACATCATTTTTTTTATAACCCTTAGTAATGCGGGTGAATCACAGGCAAAAAAATAGCAGAACGACGTCTGCCGGGTCAGCTAGTTATTATTATTGAACTGCACGCCCATATATGAGAAGATATAGGCAGAGGCACAACCAGGGCACCTACGGCTGGCCGGAGACGCTAAAGTTACACAATGTGATAGGCGGCTTAATCGCCAACCGGGCATATATCCAATCCTAGTGCAGGCGCTGTATAGAGTTCAGTATGCAAAATGTGAGCACCGCATTCTATAAATTGTTTTGAACTGAGTAAAGCTTACCGATTATAATTCTGGATGTTGCCGGGAGATTTGTTGGTCTATTTTTTTACGTAACCAAGAAGTGCAAGTCGTGAGATGCGGATGTGTTCTAGCCCTAAGGATTCATAAAATAATTTTTTCCTAAGCGGTTCTCAAATATTCATTCCTAAATTCCACTTAAGTATATTAAAATGAAAACTCCTGTCTTTTATTTCTTACTTAATCGCGTCAAAATAGCTTAACGCATCTATATGAAATTGGACACAGAAATATATTACAGTCGATTTAGAAGCACTTACGCTACCTTTTATGATGATAAAGTTAAAATTAGAATGGGAAAGCAGGCTAATTTTCATGTAAACTTATTTAAATTGGAAAACACCACTGTCTTTCTGTTACCTTCCGGCATAAACGGTCGAACCGATTTGCTTAAAATGTCGGTTTAAAGTTTTTTTTTATGACATTGGAAGGCAAACAAGCAGACGGATTTGGATTTCCTGATGTTAAGAAATTCACGCCGCCTAGAGACACCAAAGGTGCTAAAGGTGCGTTGCCAACCTGAGGCCGGGATGCTAGGCCTCGAGCAAAAGTAAGTTTACCGGCTACCTTACCCTCCGAACCGGAACACGTCATGACGTTATGGCGGCAGGATTTTAAGCGAGGAAATAGGCATAGCAATTTTGAACTTTTGCCTATGTGCCATTCATATTTACAAAAAAAGAACTGTCAGAGTACAATGCTACAAGCACAGATATATAAATGGCTACAAGCTAAAATTTTGTGCGTCAGTCGGCAGCAGGATTTCGTTTCTCGTATAGACGTATTTTCGCACTTAACATATACAAAATGTTTGCATATGTGTGTGCTGCTATAGGCTGCACTACCAAAAAAGTAATATATATATATATATACAAGGGTTTAAAAAGTAAAACAGAAATTGTTTTTTAACAATTTAATTCTTAATTTTTCAAACATTTCATCAATGGTTTTTGTGTCTGATGCAAATGCAAGAAAACAGTAGCAGCAGGTTAGGAAATCTGTTATAAATCACATTCATGTCTTCATTTGGCATTTTTGTATGATCGTTTACGGATATTTTAAACAAAATTCACTGAATTCACCATTTTCTAAAAATCAGTAGCAAGGTAACCTAAAAAGTTTTCTGGCGTAACTATAAAACGCCGAACGTCCTTTTGTAAAAATATAAACACTTGAGACCAGTAAAAACACCGTAATCTTTAAATTGGAATGATGCGGCGAAATCACAACTTACTTAACAAAAATATCGTCACGAATCAATTAATGTATTTATAATAATGGCGGCTTCGGATTTCAAACAAACTTCCAAGTATGTGTGACCGGTTAAGTCAAATAAATAATATGAAAAATCAGCAATTACCTAAATAATAGAATAATGAGCTTTTTATTAAAATATAACGAATATATTATAAATAACAATATTTTAATTACACTTGTACATATATATTAATTTTTTGGTAGTGCAGCCTATAGCAACACACATACATGTAAAAATTTTGTATGTGTTAAGTGCGAAAATACGTTTATACGAGAAACAGGATCCTGCTTGTTATTTTCTTTGCATGACATAATTGCCTTATTTGATAATTGCCCCTAAAATTTCTACTTATTGTAATGTTATAGTACCCTTCGTGTTTACAAGTGTTTTTTGTAAGTTGAATAAACGATATTGTGTTTTCTATATTTTAGTGGCAATTTGTTTTTTTTATCAAGAAATTAAAAAATATTTAAATACTAAATATAAAAAGAATCCCGTTCCTAGTAGTTTTCGTTTGCTATACCTACGGGGCGCCACTGTCTCGTAGCTGTGTAAGGCTATGGTTGCATTTATTTTATTGTATATGTAGTTACAATTCTTCTCTGTGTGTAATATTGTTCTGTGGTCGGCAGTCTGATACGTAGTATCCATAGATTTAGTATGTACAAGATCAACAAAGCGTGGG
>NJDC01002554.1:0-28141 GCA_002245475.1 Calephelis virginiensis
ACTAATTTTATATTTTAAAAAAAAAAGTATCTTCACGCCCATATCTCCGAAGAGGTAGGCAGAGGCACAACCAGGGCACCCACTACTAGCCCAAGACACTAAGTCCCACAATGTAATAGGTGGCAAGCCTATTGCCAACCGGGCACATTTCCAATACCGAGCAAAATATTTTTATTACAAAATTGGAAAAACCCAATTTCCTTTTTGTTGCTCGACTCGGGATTCGAACCCGGGATCTCATGCAGTCAAGTCCAACAACTGAACCAATAGACCACAGAGGCGACAATTTTATTATTGAAATAAATGTTTTCTTTGCCATCCTTTTTTAATTTGAATTAATAAATATTTATGAAACCAGCAAGAATATGTTACCATTGTTTATAGTATCTATTAATAGTATCTATTTTTAACACAAAAAGTGCGAGATTATTGGTTATCGATTAGGCTGTATCTTTTTAATTAAGGTTTACATAGATTTATTTTATCCAAAAAGCTTATTAAATACAGTTTATTTTTCGTTTACACTTTACCAATACTTTACCACTTTAGTAAGATTGACAAAACAATATAACCACAATGTGAATGTGGATGGCTGTAGGTACCCGGTAAACCTAAGTTGATATTCCTCTCATTCAAGTCTGGTGTGAAAGTCTCCAAAACCGGAGTACTACTTGAAAAGTAAAAAACTTGACTGTTTGCAATCGATATTCTCTACTTACCCTGCACGGGACATGTCGTGAAGATAACTTTAACTTTGTAATTGAGTTCAATTGAAACAATTTATTTTTATTTTTTATAATCATATTGACCCCGGATATCTAGGTGATGGTTATTAAACTTCCGGCGCATATAGACATTAAATCATAATTAACAATTCTGCCTTATAATGAAATAAAAACATTTTAACAACACGATTTAAATAGCGCTATCTAGTTATAAAGATGGAACTAATAAACATTAAACAAACTTCTTAAAACAATAAGATAAAGAAATATTATTTAGAAAAAGGTAATATAAAAGGAAAAAAACGAACAAAAACTTATTATACAAAAATAACAGAAAATATATAAAACGGTTATTTTCCGACATCTACTTTCTAAACACATATAAAAAATGAAAGAGTCAGATAGGGGTACAACCGAGGAACCAACCAAGATGCAAACAAGGTCCAACAATACGATACGTATTAAACCTATCGCCAACTAATTATTTATTCAATCCCATGTCTTTGTTAGTTTTGTTTGTGTGAGTTTTATCAAACAATTAAAAAAACAGTTATTATTATATTAACGACCAGATTTCCCATTCATTACATAAGCAAACATAGTCAACGGTGTAACGGTGGTGTCTTTACATAATAACAAAATTGAAAAAAATTAACGAAGATATTCGAGGAAAAAATACTTTAGTAGAATAATTCCGAACCTCAAACCTTTTTATGAATTTAATTAACATATCTTGTCTTTACTCGTATTATATAAATTCAAAGTATAATATTCGTATTTAAATCATTTATTAATCGACCCCACAAACGTCATCAATTCGTCTGTTTGTTTTTGGAATGATTATTACGCGATTACATGGCTAAGACTAAATGGATTTTAATGGTTATTTTTTCGAAAGTTTAGTTCCCAAATGATCCCAAATAGATTTAATCTAGATTCGTCTACTGGTTGTTAAATTATATTCAAAAATGCATTATTTTTACCGTACCGTTAAGTGGTAACAAAACTCAAATCAAATTTCTGAAGTTTAGTGCGTTTGAAATTATTTCTCGCTTTTGTTAAATGAGAGTTCAATTTTAAACTAAAGATTTGTTTTATTAAAATCAGTCAAGTAAGGGCAGAGTTAAACGCAACTTCAAACAAAATCCAGAGTTTCATGTTTATTTAAATTTGTGCTTATATCAACAGGAAATACTCGTAACATAAGCTGTGTTATTATGAGATTTTCTTAGAAACGGAATATTTTAAATTCTGCAAAGTCTATCATCACATATACACAAATCTATCAACTTAGTTTGATACATATCTTAAGGTATTTTATCTAGAAACTTTCTTGTGTTTGCGATATTTTATTACAATTGTTTAAAAAAAAATCTGTGGTCTAGCGGCCCGGCGTCGGATTGGCTTTTTGAGCTCCCGGATTCGATATCTGGGTCGGGCGACAAAAATATCAAAATGTGTATTTTTAATTTTCTAATAAAATATTGTTGCCCGGAATTGGATATGTGCCTGACTAGCGATATGCTTGCTACTTTGTTACATTGTAGGACTCAGTGTCTTCGGCAAGTCGTGAGTGTCCCGGTTGTGCCTCTGCCTACCTAAACGGGGATGTGGGCGTGAAAATACGTTTTAGAAAAAACTCTGTCAATTTAATTCAGTGCTTGCCATTGCCACGTTTTAGTTTTTAAGATTTGAATAGCTTATTGACAAAACTTTACAGAAAGTCCGCATGTATGTTTGTCTTCAATACCATAAAAACTGGACTAGTAGTAAGTAAACTTAACAACTTTTCTGACCAAACTGTAATAAATCTGTCCCGGTGAATAAAGCTATAAAAATTAATCAACGACAACGTTTGGAAAGTATGAAAAAGTTTTTTAATAAATAAAAGCCACGTCGTTTCACTATGAATATTTTAAGGCTTCGATTTTCTACGTAAATGTTCTTTTGTAATCACTACATAGTATATAGTACATATAGTACATAGTAGTACAAAGTCGCTTCCTCTGTCCCTACGTCCCTTTGTATGCTTAAATATTTAAAACTACGCAACGGATTTTGATGCGGTTTTTTTAATAGATAAGGTGATTAAAGAGGAAGGTTTATATATGTATATTACATAACCGTGCAAAGCTGGAGCGGGCCGCTAGTTTACAATATTTAATGAAAAATTATCCTGTCACTAAAGTATCAGCGTTCATCATTGTCTTGTTCAGTATGGTAGTAGGTGCTATGTTAATCCTGTCATCATAGTATCAGTGACTGCTTTTGTAATAAGGGTAGCATATTCGGTAGAGTTGCAGTTGTTGCTCACAGTCCTGGGCATTAAAATCGCCTATTTTCTTCAACAAGAGAGCCGCCTTCTTCTGCAGTCTTATTTAAAACTAAAATTTTAACAGCTAAAAGGCAACAAACCGTCGCCACATTTGGTACCCCTAGATGACTTGTATTTTAATTTTTTTGTGTTTTCTTTATTATTATCAGGACAAGTTTTATGTATAAAAAATGTATACAGATATAAAGATTACATCAGAATATTTTGTAGCTTCGAAAATGACCGCCAGAAAAGTATTTTGTGCTCGATAGGCTATCATGTACAATTGTGCAAGTTGAAGATTTTTATTTTAACGATTATTTGAACATAGGTAGCTTTGCGAATAGAGCATAAAATGTTGACACTCTTCTAATAAATTACTGAATGAAATAACATGAATTATAACATTACATATTTTCAAAACAAAAGATTTGACACGTTAAAATAGTTCCGCTAATTGCAACACGTGTTTCGTAATACATTCTCGTGTAGCGTACAGTTTTCTATTTATAAAACGTGAACCAATTATTACGTTCCTTACAATTTCATTAAAACCTTTGTTATTACGTTTGTTATAAACGGAATTTACTAGTGGTGTTGATTTATTTATGATGCATGAAGGCAAACAAGCAGACGAATTTCCTGATGGTAAGAAATTCACGCAGCCTAGAGACACCAAAGATGGTAATGGTGCGCAGCCAATTGGAGACCGGGATGTTATACCCCGACAGAAAGTAAGTTTACCGGTTACCTTATCCTCCGAAGCGAAATATGTCAACAGCAAGCGCTGACGTTACGGCAGGAATAGGTCAGGCAGTGTCACCAATCCGGGCAAGTCCCTGCAAAACTCTACCACCTATTCAGATGTCACGGTGTCACGAGCTTTCTGACAGGAAGGTAGATGGTCTCTTCTGCAAAAGACCTGACCAATACGGAATATGTTTTTAGAATGTAATACAAAAGTGATTAACGGTAATCCAATAAAAAAATAGCGATACGATTTTTTTCGGATTTACTAGTATTCTATATTTAAGACTATCTGACAAAGCGAAAAAGTAAAGGTTGTTTCACCCATTAAACAACAAAAAGCAATATTAAAAACTAGCTGTTACCCGCGGCTTTCTTGCGTTCCAGTAATTTTTTACCGATTAGTTTATACTATTATACTAATTAAATACTTTTTGTACCATAATGATAAGGACTTTCTTACACACTTTCAACCCATATTTAACCCCCTTAGGGTTAAATTTTCCAATTTTTTTTAAATTAATAATTATATAATACATATAATAAATATTTATTTTATATGCATAAAATAACATATCCTGATTGACTGATTCATTATCGCCGAGCAAAAACTGTTAAAGTTACAGCCATGAAATTTATTGAGTCGACACTCACTAAGGACAAAATTTTTGAAATTCTACCCCTAAGGGGTGAAACCCCCATGAAATTAGGGTTGAAAGTTTGTATTGAAGACCGTCATTTTTAAAATTTAAAAACATGAAACTTTATTTTTGGGCTATTTATGAAAATTGCGTAGATACATGTTACATATTTATTATATGTATTAACATTTCCGTAGAAAGTCGAAGCCTTAAAATGTTCATAGTGAAACGACGTGGCTTTTATTTATCAAAAAACTTTTTCATACTTTCCAAACGATGTCGTTGATTAATTTTTATAGCTTTATTCACCGTGACAGATTTATTACAGTTTGGTCAGAAAAGTTCTTGTGTTTTCTTACTACTAGTCCAGTTTTTATGGTATTGAAGACATACATGCGGACTTTCTGTATAGTTTTGTTAATAAGCTATTCAAATCCTAAAAATTAAAACGTGGTAATGGCAAGCACTCAATTAACTTGACAAAGTTTTTTCTAAAACGTATTTTCACGCCCACATCCCCGCACAGGTAGGCAGAGGCACAACCAGGACACTCACGACTTGCCGAAGACACTGAGTCCTACAATGTTATAAAGTAGCAAGCATATCGCTAGCCAGGCACATATCTAATCCCGGGCAACAATATTTTACTAGAAAATTGAAAATACACATTTTGATATTTTTGTCGCCCCACCCAGATATCGAATCCGGGAGCTCAAGAAGCCAAGTCCGTAGCCGGGCCGCTAGACCACAGATTTTTTTTCAAACAATTGTAATAACATATCGCAAACACAAGAAAGTTTCTAGATAAAATACCTTAATATATGTATCAAACTGAGTTGATAGATTTGTGTATAAGTGATGATAGACTTTGCAGAATTTAAAATATTCCGTTTCTTAGAAAATCTCATAATAACACAGCTTATGTTACGAGTATTTCCTGTTGATATAAGCACAAAATTAAATAAACATGAAACTCTGGATTTTGTTTGAAGTTGCGTTTACCTCTGCCCTTACTTGGCTGATTTTAATAAAACAAATCTTAAGTTTAAAATTGAACTCTCATTTAACAAAAGCGAGAAATAATTTCAAACGCACTAAACTTCAGAAATTTGATTTCAGTTTTGTTACCACTTAATCGAGGTACGGTAAAAATAATGCATTTTTGAATATAATTTAAGAACCAGTTGACGAATCTAGATTAAATCTATTTGGGATCATTTGGGAACCAAACTTTCGAAAAATTAACCATTAAAATCCATTTAGTCTTAACCATGTAATCGCGTAATAATCATTCCAAAAAACGAACAGACGAATTGATGACGTTTTTGGGGTCGATTAATAAATGATTTTAAATACGAATATTATACTTTGAATTTATATAACACGAGTAAAGACAAGATATGTTAATTAAATTTAAAAAAAAGATTTGAAGTTCGGAATTATTCTACTAAAGTATTTTTTCCTCGAATATCTTAGTTAATTTTTTTCAATTTCGTTATTATGTAAAGACACCACCGTTACACCGTTGACTATGTTTGCTTACGTAATGAATGGGAAATCTGATCGTTAATATAATAATAACTGTTTTTTTTTTAATTGTTTGATAAAACCCAAACAAACAAAACTAACTAAGACTTGGGATTGAATAAATGATCAGTTGGTGATAGGTTTAATACGTATCGATTGCAAACTGTCAAGTATTTTACTTTTCAAGTAGTACTCCGGTTTTGGAGACTTTCACACCAGACTTGAATGAGAGGAATATCAACTTAGGTTTACCGGGTACCTACAGCCATCCACATTCACATTGTGGTTATATTGTTTTGTCAATCTTACTAAAGTGGTAAAGTATTGGTAAAGTGTAAACGAAAAATAAACTGTATTTAATAAGCTTTTTGAATAAAATAAATCTATGTAAACCTTAATTAAAAAGATACAGCCTAATCGATAACTAATAATCTCGCACTTTTTGTGTTGAAAATAGATACTATTAATAGATACTATAAACAATGGTAACATATTCTTGCTGGTTTCTTAAATATATATTAATTCAAATTAAAAAAGGATGGCAAAGAAAATATTTATTTCAATAATAAAATTGTCGCCTCTGTGGTCTAGTGGTTCAGTTGTTGGACTTGGCTGCATGAGATCCCGGGTTCGAATCCCGAGTCAAGCAACAAAAAGGAAATTGGGTTTTTCCAATTTTGTACTAAAAATTTTGCTCTGTATTGGAAATATGCCCGGTTGGCAATAGGCTTTCCACCTATTACATTGTGGGACTTAGTGTCTTGGGCTAGTAGTGGGTGCCCTGGTTGTGCCTCTGCCTACCTCTTCGGGGATATGGGCGTGAAGATACTTTTTTTTAATAGTATAAAATTAGTGACTAAATTTAAATATCAATATCTTATTACAAATTTCTTAACACGTAAGAAGAAGGAAAACAAAATAAAATTATTTTTCTGTTTCTTGAAAAACAAGCACTATCATGTGGATAACAATTTTGCAGCTTCTAATACGAAAACTCCGTAAGGGAAAAAAAGAAACCAAGAAAATATTCTTAGTACAAGAAGAACATGGCCAGGGTGCATTTAGTATTTAAGGGTACCTTTTCACTTCTGTTTGAACGTTAAATAATCCCTGTTAGAGTTGTAAAATTTCCAGAGCTTTCCATTTGAATTTTACTCTTTCATATATAAGACTTCATTATTGGTGTTAATGTTGTGGAAAATGTTGTACAAGCTTTTAGTTTGAAACATGTAAAATCATTTGAATTAAAACATACGGCAGTTTTAAATACATATCTTCCTGGTTTTATATTTAAATGATAAATACGGGGGATGTCAAGTTCCAGAAATTGTTTCGTGTACAAGTGCGTTTTTACACTTTTTTGCTTAAAAGTACTTAAATTTACGACTCTATCCCCAAAGAGGTTTGCAGATTCCCGGGCAACGTCGGTTTTATCAAAACACCACATATCTGATTTGTCCTTCTAGAGAATCAAATCTGAAAACTCATTCAGTGAATGACAACCCGTGAGACAACCACAGACACTATTTCACCCCTTTAGGGATAGAATTTCCAAAAACACTTAAACATATATCTACTCATTTTTCATAAATAGCCCAAAAATAAAGTTTCATGTTTTTAAATTTTAAAAATGACGGTCTTCAATACAAACTTTCAACCCTAAATTCATGGGGGTTTCACCCCTTAGGGGTAGAATTTTAAAAATTTCGTCCTTAGTGTGTATCTACTCAATAAATTTCACGGCTGTAACTTGAACAGTTTTTGCTCGGCGGTAATGAATCAGTCAATCAGGATATGTTATTTTATGCATATAAAATAAATATTTATTAATAATAAATATTTATCTTGACTGACGACTGATTCATTACTATACATATAGATTCTATATAGATTTCTATACATATAGATGAACATTCTAGAACTTACTTTTTTTTCTAGAAGTAAAAATACACACTTCCTCACACTAATAAAAATGCCACATACAATATACTAAAACTCGATTAGATATAGAACTAGCTTTTGCAATCAGTTTCAAACCACGATGTAATATTGCTGTGCTTTGGCATTCTACAAAGGTGAAAGTAATCAGTACAAACTAGAACTTTTATTACATTTGGAACTTTTTTTGCAATACGTATAACATTCGATATCATGTTTTTATTTGTCAATAAGTTGAATCAATATTTTTAATTATTATCATAGCAAGCAATGGGCTATCATGATGGTAAGAGATCACTGCCTTCATACACCATAGATGTTATTGTTACGTCGTTATAATATGGCGTGAATCTTTCGCGACGTGTGCAAGTTTATCAGCTACTGCAGTACGGGAGACAAAAACTGTGAGCACTGATCCATAGCAATAAGACGAATGGGTATAACGGTTATGTCAAAACCGATGATTAGGTGTTTTTGCCTAGCTATGAAGTAGCACAGTATCACTAAATTACCACCAGCAGGCAACAGTGTCACAACCGCGCGTCTTGACAATGAAAAGGTTTTTTGTTGTTGTGAGAGATAGGGAAAGAAGATATTTCTATCTGAATAATATTTACTGCAACAATAATGAGTGAAATCGTAATTTAAAAGACTTTAACTGTTTTCACCTAATTTAAAACCTTAGACACGTGTAATTTGGTTTAGACGCTAGCGTATACGGCTAACTCCGACCAAGCGCGTATGGGTTTCAATTCTTGACGGGGGCAGACAGTTATGTGATGAAGAATTAGATGTCTGCATTTCCGGTTGGGGGTGTATCTAAAATTTGTTTTGGTATATAAATTAAAGTATATCTATGTGTTTGAATCGTTGATGTACGTACATAACACAAGCATATAATTTGCTAACTTTGGGTTATATACAAAATGTGTAACTTATCCAGTGATACGAGTATTTATTTATTTACCCTAAAGACGATGCTTCCAGTTGAGTTCCTAAAGATGCATTTCATGCGTTAATTGTTTTTAATATTGATTGCTTGGGTAGTCAAGCCCATAACTCTTTCATCTACGTGATAATATTATTGAGCTCATTATTGTTCAATAATAATAACTAATTAACGTATTTTTATTTTAGCACTTGCCGTGTGCTTGGGACGAATTTCTATAAATTTTAAAGATAGAAAAAATTTCGCCCCAGACATGATTTGAACCTGTAACCTTTCGTTTCAAGCCGACGAATGCTCTAACCAATTGAGCTACTGAGGATTCAAGTCCCGTGACTAATTTTTTTTAATTCCTTTCTAACCCGTTAACGCTACCTGCGTTATGTTATGTCCTATAGATACACAATTCTGAGTACCCACCAAATGAGTTCATCATTACAGATGAAACTCACATTCTAGAATGGCCATAACTTTCGTTTCTCGTAACGTATTTTTATTTTAGCACTTGCCCCGTGCTTGAGATAAATTTCTATAAATTTTAAAGAAAGAAAAAAAGCTCAGTAGCTCAATTGGTTAGAGCATTCGTTGGCTTGAGACGAAAGGTTACAGGTTCAAATCCTGTCTGGGTGAAATTTTTTCTTTCTTTAAAATTTATAGAAATAACTTATTACTTTTTAATGTACCTAGCTTTTACTTTATCCAAAGAAATATGTTTTATTTGATTATTACAAAATTACAATATATACAAAATTAAACAAAGATCACAATTAACAAGTTCACACGTATCAAAAGGAACATAATTAACATTACTTTTGTTTCCATCTTTATTTTGACATTAGTACTTTTCCCCTTTTTTGGGTTTTTAGAAATAAAAAAATACCAAGTGAATTTAAATTGCAAAATTTGGAGTAACCTCAGATTCCAAGTAACAGGTTTATGCTTGTATACAATTACACAGTCCCTAGTCAAGTTTAACTCAATTAGATTAATTAGTTAATATTTTAAATAAGGTAAGGGTAAACTGACAAATTATACATCTCCTTGCGCCTTGTTCCTTTGAAGTCACATATTACTACGTTTTTGAATTGACCTCTGCGGGCCATGAAATCTGAAAGCTCGACTTTAGTTTATTTTGTTAATACGAATATTGACAAACTAACATATTAAAAAAGATTAAAATGCACGATTTAATTTGGAAATCTTACTCGAGATTTTAATAACCTAGCAAGCAGTATTGACCAGTTTAGCGCAACTTTCATATCAAAAAATAAAAAAAATAAGTTTGCTATGTGTTTTATTCGCTCAAATCATATGACACTAGTTGCCTTATATCTGAATACCTTTTGACTTACTTTAAAATTGTACGGGTTATACTTTTCCAAGTAAACTTTATACAAATTCGGGTTTGCTCTATCTATGGAAGTCCCGACTGTTATTACGTAGTATTTATTAACTTTTTGGTATTGACGGAAAAGATATATATACTTAAAATAACGTGTCCTGACTGACTGATTCGCAAATCATCAGCATCGCTGGGCAAAAATTGTTAAAGTTACAGCCATGAAATTTTGTGAGTAGGGTCGTTTTATTAAGTTAACCCATTAAGGACGAAATTATTCTTCTTAGAGGGTTATATAGGGGTTAAGAGTTTGTAAAGAAGACCGTCATTTTTAAGTTAGAAACATGAAACTTTAGTTTTAGGCTACTTATTAAAAGTGAGTAGACACATTTTTAAGCGTTTCAGAAAATTCTATCCCCCCTTAAAATACGGGTCTAAAGTTTGTATAAAAGTCCGTATTAATGGGATATGGGTCAAAAATAAATAAGTACCTTTAAAAAAAGAATAAGTTATTCATACGGTTTTTAATTTAACTCCAGTTTCAGTTAATATATTGATGGTTACATGAGCAAAGCCGCGGGTAGCAGCTAGTACAATGTAAATGTGGATGATTTTAGGGACAGGGAGATTAAGGTTGATATTCTACAACTAAATAGCTCGAAAATTATGTGAGGGTGGTGTCTACGGAACCACCTTGTTTGTATGAAAATAGTAATGAATGTGGAAGAGGCTAGACAGGTCTAAGTATCGTGATACTTGGAACACTAGGGACCTCGCAAGGTGTTAGACGTGAAGATATGCATATTTAAAACCTAACATCAGGTTGTTAAAACAATTGTAAGGTACGTGTAAGTCATAACATTAATAAATTTAAAAGTGAGGAAAGCCGCGGGTAACAGGTAGCACTATATAAATGTGGATAAATGTAGATGAAGACCGGTATAAGTATCGTGACACTTGGAACACTAGTCACCTCACAAGGGGTTAGACGTGAAGATATGAATATTAACAACAGAGCATCTGGTTGGTAAAACAGAATTGTGTCGTAACATCAAGCAACAGCGCTCGCTTAATATGACATCTTAACATATTACACAATATGTCCTGCCGTGCTAGCTCTCTATGCTGGAGTTCCAGTAAAACCATGTAACTGACGAAAAAGTAATTTTCAATGTGTTTATTTCAATAACTTCCTGTCTTATTTAATTCAACAGGTTTTAAGTCATTTGGCTGTTCTTTTTCTATTAGTCAATATTTAAAAATTCAAAAATGTTTTTATTCTATTTCTTAAATGGGTTGACGAAAAACGATATTTTTTATAACAAAGACTAACTGTGCCACACCGTTCGCGTGGGAGTCAATATTATTATACTTTGTTTCTAAATTATAATTTAAATACCAATTTTATATCTTCCGGGCAAAATTCATTACTTATGACTCGGTTTTTACCCTAGAAATCCCAATCCCAAAGGAATTCTATTAAAAAGTAGCTTTTACTTTTCCCTCTAATCGACTGTATATTTAAGTAGAATTTTTATTAAAATAAATTTTATTGCCTTAGAGATTAACCTAGACTTGCAGAGACAGATAGATAAGTATCATAAAGAAATGTTGTTAAAAAACAAACATAAATCGCTTTTTTTGGCATTGCGTCAAGCATGAATGGATGGAAAAATTTCGAAAATTCAGGAGGAACTTCTCTATGAAAGAAAAAAATATATGAATTACAAAAAATGTAAGCGGAATCATCATCATCATTAGCCGGAGGAGTCCACTGCTGGACATAGGCCTCCCCCAAAGATCACCACAAGTCACGGTCACCAGCTACTTGTATCCAGCGACTCCCCGCGACTCTGACCAGCTCATCAGTCCACTGTGTGGGATCTCGTCCAACACTATGTCCGCCACTCGAGAACCTTTTTTCCCCAGCGGTTGTCGGTTCTGCGAGCAATGTGGCATGCCTATTGCCACTTCAGCTTGCTGACTCTCTGAACTATGTCGGTTACTATTGTTCTCTTGCGAATCACCGAATTACAGATCATATCTCGCAGAGATATACCGAGCATATTATTATAAGAAAACATAGCAAAATATATGTTTTCTTAGATAATTGTCAGTTGCTTAGAACAACTTTTGTCGGGCTAGGAATTTATAAATATGTTATGTATTAACCAAGGAAATATTTAAAGGACAGGGCGAAATTTTAATTCAAAGAAGTTAATACTAAAATTAAAATGCGTTTTAAATATTGTTGTAAAATGTTAATATTTGTATCTATAAACATTTATATGAAATAGTCCGCAAAAAGACTACGTTTGTTGTCACCCCATGTATCCATTACCAGTTATGATATTACTAGCCTTCGCACGCGAATTTATTCAAGGAAATCAGATGAATGCTTTGATCATGTTTTTTACTTAATGGCGTAAACACAACATAATATAAAACAAAGTCGCTTCATCTGTCTCTATGTCCCTTTGTATGCTTAAATCATTCAAACTACACAACGGATTTTAATGCGGTTTTTTTAATAGATAAAGTGTTTAAAGAGAAAGGTTTATATGTATATTTTATACCCGTGCGAAGCCAGAGTGGGCCGCTAGTACATAAAAATTTGTATTTTTTTTTTCTAATAAGTGCTATTGATTTAACCGTCTCTCAAAATTGGGCTGGAACTTGAATTGTAACCCTGTATAAGTATGTAGGGTTTTTTTTTACTTTCCTAATATTTATTCTTAACGAACACAGATAAATGTTTATACTCAAATGTAACCGGACTTTTATGCAAACAAATCTTTAAATACAATTTATTTAATTCATTGCTTAAGAAATGTAATGTAAAATAATTTTGAATAAGATTTAGATTATCGCAGAACGGTGACCTCGGCCCAGCGTCTTTGATAAAATTGCCCTAAGCATTTAATATATTCTCGAAAGTCGAGCTCAGTTTAGTAGCTACATATACTATTATTACATCGTACAAATAATTACCTTAAATAACACTATTTTTAAAAGAAAATATCTTAGTATCTTGTTTTCGACGTCATATTTCTAAAACATTTTCACTGTTGTCTGGTCTTAAAGTTCTCCCAAGAAAAGACAAAATAAGTGGGACAAAAATTACCTATTAAATATTATTATTTAAATTTAAATTACCTATTAAATATTACCTATGCTATTTAACTAATCACATATGTTCTTAATATTTTTTGTATGATATTGAAAGGCAAACAAGCAGACGAATTCCCTGATGGTAAGATATTCACGACGCCTATAGACACCAACGGTGGTAATGGTGCGTTGCCAACCTAAGGTCGGGATGTTAGGCCTCGAGCAAAAGTAAGTTTACCGGCTTCCTTACTCTCAAAATCGGAACACGTCATGACGTCATGGTGGCAGGAATAGGTGGTACCAATCTGGGTTAGTCGTTGTTATATTCTGAACAGGTATTGAGAGGTGATTAAATATTAAACTTTTTATCTTATAAGATAGCAAAGAAGAAGCTCTCTTTATTGTAAGAGAAGACTCCAACTGTTTCTGGTTAGCTTGCCAGGAACAAGTTTGTTTGCTACGGTACATTTACTAGTGATAACAACCAAATAAAACTGACCATATTTTATATGTAAGTATACCAATTTGATGTTGCCGCTATAAAATTATTACCTACTCTAACTCATTTTCAGCTCTTGCTAAAATTTCGACTACTGGAATGACTGTTAAAGAAACCACCCAAGCAGTTTTCTCACTTGTTGTCTTAGCTTATCTGTTTTGAAAATATCCTAAGACTAAATATGATAAATTAACAAACATGATATAGGTAGACAAGATTTCATTTCGTAATTTTTTAAAAAAATATTTTCCAATTTAAAATGAAATTCAAGTAAAATTAAATTCAAGTAATAATAATTTAGTCAAACCTGTTTTCTTGATTTGGACACAATGGAATATTTAAATAC
Source organism: Calephelis virginiensis (assembly GCA_002245475.1). Classification (NCBI taxonomy): domain Eukaryota; kingdom Metazoa; phylum Arthropoda; class Insecta; order Lepidoptera; family Riodinidae; genus Calephelis; species Calephelis virginiensis. The sequence goes on from NJDC01002554.1 coordinate 14,134, forward strand.
GAATCCAAAAATACCTAGTTAAATTTTTTCTTCAATTGTATACTATGATTGTAGTATATTTACTTAGCCTACGTTTGTATGTTAAAACATAGTACCTATTCGTCTTATGTCATAATAATTAAACACAGTAAAACTTCAAAAAACGACACCAAATTAGGTACCATGTCGCGATTTGATAATTATTTTTTTTAAATAGCAAATGATTTCAAAATGGTATCGCATAAACTTAATCATTATTCTAAGAGTAGTTTTTGAATTATACTTAAGGATTAGATCGTCAAAATAAGCGTAAAATGTATGCAGTATTAAGTATAACTCAAAAACTATTAGTTATATAATGATAAAACTAATATGAAATCACATCGGAACTGTAACCTATCTTTCAAAACAATAACATTAGCATCGGTTGGCTATCATGTAAAAATAAAAAAAACGACGGGTTACACTCCGGGCGTGCTGGCAGAAGTGAAAACTTGAATATTAACTTTGTGCATTTTTGATATTTTGGAATGGTTAGGAAATAATTTTGCACAAATTTCTTTAATTATCAGTATGAAAGTACCAATAAAAAGTAGTAATCATTTATGTGGTAGTATAAAATATTCGCTATTGCGCTTTCGTAGACAAACACGACAACACGAGCATTCGCGCATGCGCCCTGCGCCATCTAAACAAACAGCAGGCGCAGACACACATTTTCGCCGCTTCGTAGAAAGATACTTCCTCTCCTACGCCGCGCCGGCTGCTTAGTCTCCATCCGTTTTAAGAATTTTCGATCAGGTCACGTGTCCTGACGCGAGTCTAAAAGTTTTAACCCATGCCAAAAAAAAGTGTGCAATGCAGCTAAAAAGTTTTCACTTCAAAAAATATTTAGTTGAATTGATAATTGAATAAACGTAGATCAGTCTTTAGGAGATATTAAGTTATCACTGTTCAAACCTATTTTCTAAAATAATTTCCTGATTTTATCCGCTTGTTCTGAAATACAAAAAAAATCATTATTCATTATCAAGTTTTACACTTATTTTTAAATTGGTAATTTATATAAATTATCCAAACGATAAATTATGATACATTAAATAAGGTCAGGGGCAAACTCGCCTAATGGTACTGAACCTCGCCCCTGCTCCTCTGATGTGATCGCCCCGAGCGACTAAATGGATTCTCTTAGTCCGACCTCAACTTGTCAAAAGTTATGATATTTAACAATTTTTATTTAGCAAATAAATAAGAAATTTGACCTTATTTAATTACTTTTTGCTTGAAAGAGGTCACGTTTTCTATCATTTACTATAATGAGAACTGATTATTCTCCCATTTGAAACTTTGATTTATTTGTGGTAAGGTCACTTTGTGAAGTGAGTCTATATGTATTTTATTAAAATATATATTTACAGCTCCACTAATAAAAATTGTACATTAGTATATACAAGATGTATAAACAATGCGTAAGAAAAAAAGTAATGATAAAAAAATGATACAAAGGATGTATACACGAATTACAAGAGGTTAAATGTCCATACCAACTTATTGGTATAGATGCTTCGTAAGCTTTGTGAAAACCTTATACATCCTATATAACCTATGTGACTATTAAATGTATGTGAAACAAAGTTTTACAAGTAAGGACATAAGTTAAAAGAAATAACATCAGTATTATGATCAACCAGCAGCTATCTTATTAAACTGCCCATGATATTTTGGTTGCTATTAGATTTATTTTAAGTGAGGATACAGCGAATAATTATAAGTCTCTGTTGTTGGTAAGAAGTGACAACGATGTCCTATGGATATCATAGATGCTATGAGTGTGTCACTGTTATATGGCCGGAATATTAGGCCTATAGTACATAAGGCCATACATTAAGTGGTAGTCTCTGTTTTCTTACAAAAGTCAAATTTTCTTTAAAAGTAGATAACTTTTTTATGGTATTGGTAGGCAAAAAAGCAGACGGATTTCCTGGTGATAAGAAAGACACCAAAGGTGGTAATAGTGCGCTGCCAACCTGAAGCCGGGATGTTAGACCTCGAGCAAAAGTAAGTATACCGGCTACCTTATCCTCCCAAATTGAGCACGTCAACGATCGACACTGATATTATGGCGGCAGGAATAGGTAAGGCGGTGGTACCAATCCGGGAGAGTCGCTGCAAAACTCCAGCATCTAGTCAGACGTCACAGTGTTATTAACGGTGAGTCTATACTCATCTTTTTTGAGCTGCCTAACATTAAGGCAGATGGTCTATTCTGCAAAGGAGGAATGTACTTAATTGACGGCCTTCTGTACAAGTCTACCAGTTACCTTAACCTCTGGACTGAACATTTCAACCTTGTTAAGGCGGTAGCAATTGATAAGGCGATAATATGAATAGTGAACGTAAGCTGCCGCTCCGTGGGTGGGCCTTTCCTCCTGACTGAAAATTTGCTGAAGAGTTAATGCCTAACATGACGACAACAATGAGAATCGTGTTCGATTCTCGAGGGGACAGATATAAAAGAAAAGAGTGATGAACATCTAGATGTTTAAATTTCTGGGTCGAAGTATTTAAGTGCCAACAATTAGCCCACGACTTTCAACGTAGAATAGTGATGATTTTTATACAAACTTTCATTCTTTTGTGTAGTTTTTTTTCAGACCTTCAGCTATGCAAATATGTTATTTTATCAAAATCTGTTTAACGTTCTAGCCGTGAAAGACCAACAAGCAGGTAGATAACTATGCAGACAGACAGCATTATATTCGCATTAATAACATCAAACCATAGATTTCTAAGTATTGGTATCGAGTATCGTTGACTAATAACCACTATGGTAGAACCAGTTGACTTTATGTCTTCGTATAACTGCGTCATTTAATAAAATTTAGAACAAAAGAAAAAATTAAAACAATAGAAAACTACTACTTTTTAACGTGACAAAAAATCTACCGCTGCCACACCAAGCGATGCCTGATATTCAGCAAGTACCTAATTTACGCATTATTACCCGAGAGAAAATTAGTCCGAAAAATCTGTCGCTAGCTCACCGAAAAACAGACTTCTTAAGTTCTAGCTTTTGACATGAAGCATTGGCAATCTTCTTATGGCAAAATCGGGCTTAAATTGCAAAAAGATAGTCATAAGTCGTAATAATCCTAAAATTCAAAATGTTCAATGAAGCCTCTACCAAATCTATATGTAATATATGCCAACGATCATCTTGATCACATCAGATTTCAAACGAAAAAAAAAACACACACACACACACACACACACATGTCAAACTTATAACACCTCTCGTTTTCCACAGGGAATTAAGGAACACTGCATCTCAAATATTACGCATTACAAAATGTCACAGACAACCACACATACACACTTATAGAAGTAAACTTACAAAACCTCGACATTTAATGTGCTTTCGAAGAACTAAAAAATATTACGTAACATACCTTACACCGTATTTTTTAAACATTGATTCACCAGTCACCTCCCAGTTCATTCATCAGGTCATCACCTCCTCAGAAAATATGAACGGATCTAGTTAACGCAAATCGAATGAGTCCAAACTGAATTGGTTTACCATTAGGCAATCCAGAGTTACGTCTCCGAACTTCGAGCTGCATCATTAACACTAAATTTAATGAATTATCTTATCGTATTTATAGTTCGACATTTAATAACACTAACACAATATTGTAGTATATTGTTATGAAATGTTTAATTCTCCAACTATGACGCTACCTGGAACTAACTCCGTTTGTAATCATTCATGAAAGCACTTGAACTGTTTCACTTATTAAATTTCACTTGTATCTTGTTGTATAAATAAAACCAAAGGTTTCACTTTGCAAGATCTTCAGAGCTTTGTTGTTATCATTTAAAATAATTTGACGACAAACTAAGGTTTGCGAGTAAACGCTGTTGCTTTTGAAACTAATTTCAAAATAGTTACACAAGAAAATAAAGCGTGTATTTTTACGAATTTGACGACACACTAAAGTTTTCGAGTTAACGCTGTTGCTGGTAAAACTAATTTTACAAGAAAACAGAGGGTGTATTCTTACGAATTATTGTTATAGTATTACAATATTAGGATTAGGTGTTTATATTAAGTGCTCATTACTTTGTTAACGATTAGCATATTTAATTATTTATACGGGATACTCACGATATATCTTGTTTTATGTGTCGATATATATTACATTATATTGTTAGTATCCCGTAGAAATAATTAAAAATATTAATAATACGCGACGATTTAAGATTAAAATCATTTGTTAACGATTTTTGTTTTTAAACTTAATTTTTAACAGACAACTGTATTTTATATTCTTTTGTCTTTCTTTTTTTTATATTCTTTTATCTTGTTTGTTAGGCGATTGCTTAGCTATTAAAGTGCCGATTCTGATAGTTTATTTTATTAAAGATTAGCTGTTCCAGCGAACTTCGTTCCTAACGTTAAATTTGTTTGGAAAAAAATAAAGTTTTATTTTTCCCTGCATTTTTCCAGAATTTCCATTTATAAGAACCTTGTCATGATAACAAACTGATAACACAATACAAAAATAATTAGCCAAATTGGTGCAGTCGTTCGGAAGTTTTGCGCTTATTTACACATTTCGCGATTCATTTTTATGGTATACATAGAAAATAATTCCGAAGCGATCTCATATTAATGTTACCATGATACGAATTGCAGTTTTTGAGTAATTTTCATATTAATTAACAAACATGAAAATTATGCATCCTTAACACATAAACCAATGGTGCTAATAAAATTTATGCGGTGCCATCTCGTACGTAGTAGAGAAATAATTGGAGTAGGTATTATGCAGTTTTATTTCACTTAAATTATGTAGTATCTGTGATGACATAAAATAACAAAAGTTTCTAATTAGAAACAAAAAAATCTCGTTTCTGCTGTACTATCAATAACTAGCATCATTACTTACTCATGACCACCTGGAGGGTCAAGGGGTTAGCGTACATAACTAACGCCACCGACCAACGACCGAGGACCGGTTCGATTCCCGACGGGGAATAACAGTTGTGTGATGAACATTTAAGTGTGTTTCCGGGTCTAAGTGTTTATTCAATTAACTCCTGTAGCTTATCTAAGTATTTCTATGTATTATTATCGATAACTAACACCAATAACTCAACCTACCAATGGTTATACTAACGAAATACAATTCGTTAATTATAGGAACCGAGCTACAGTAAAATATATAGTGAAAATAACCGGCGGTTGCCAGGACATAGACTTATTTGTTAGGTATATTACAATCTTATAACAAGACAAAAGGCGAATTTATTTTTGACGGAGATATCTTACAATATGTACATAAATAATTTGACTGCCTCGTTGGTCGAGTGGCTAGTAGTACTACGTATGACCTAACCGCGAGGGTTCGATTTCCGACGGGGGCAGGCATTTGTGTGATGAACATTTAGATGTCTGCATTTTCGGGTCTTGGTGTTTATTAAATTTATTCTGGTTATCTATTTAAGTATTTCTATGTATTGGTCATTGACTAACGCCCATAACACAAACATATAAATTGCTTACTTTGAGGATAGATTCAGTTTGTGTAACTTGTCCAGAGATATTTATTTATTTATAAGTATAAAACGGATCAACTATCTAGCAATATAAAGTATCAATAACATTATTCTAGTCAGGATCTAGCCACACATTTCTGTTATATTGTCCACGGTAAAAGTCGTAATTCTAAATTCATGTACCAATTTCGTCGTATATTGGTTTAGTTTTGAATAAACTTTTGCAATTCGAAATCCCATTCAACGTTAGTTGGAGGTCGTTTGATGGGTTTTTAAAATTTATTCCTGAACATTGGAAATGAATGCCTTTTGCTTCTTATTTAGTAGTATTGTGCTTGATAAAATATTTTACAGAAAAGAAAAACTCGTTGAATTTACGTTTTTAGCCTTTGAAATCTATTAGGACACAATACAAAATATTCTTTACGTTTCTAAAAGTGTATAAAGTGACGTCAAGTGTAAAAGCAGTCGAATTTTGTGATGTCACGAAATACACATGTCCTTTAAACGTAAAGATTTGATATGCATTATATTTGAGGATAAAATCTTACTCTTAATCTTAGGTAAGTAATTTTAGGTGCTACTTTTTCTGTTCTAGTCAGAAAAACTACAACACGGCAAAGGCAAACATAAAGTTAGACAAAAATATACCATTCCTTCTGGTAAGTTATATTTCTAAAAAAAGGACTTCCATAACCGACTTTTAGCAAGTAGTTCAATTGCACGTTGTCTATGTTTTTTATTCGACCAATAGAAAACCGATTTCGATGATTTTTGTTTGGAAATACAGGCCTAAGTTTTCTTAGAAGTCCTTTATATACCTAGTTGAACACATTAACAACATTTTGTTCTGTTTCTATTCTATACTAATTAATAATATGAAAATGCACTTTCACTGCTTCACTTTGTGTAAAACTAGCCACCAGAACTGAGTTTAAAATGTGCATCATAATTTGAAGAAAATATTATTATAGAAAGCCGTTACGATGCTATGAAAGTGAATTCCCATGGCTATTAACAATTTTCAATCAATACAGCAATTGCAACACGATCGATTGTTATTTTCCAGATAAAATTGAATTATTTAAGCGATCGTATATTATTTAAAGTGGTTTACGTAATACGAATTAGCAATTATAGTCTCGTCAAAATGAATTAATTTCTATGGACTAGGTTGCATTAATTATTGCACTTTGGGTGAAAAATTGCCACATGGTAGACAATATTATATAATTAGTGACCTTAAAAATAAAAAGTTAGCAATTTTGAACTAGTCCTTTTTTGTATTTCACGAAAATATAAAAAAAATAACTCTTAAACAGTAATTATTATTTTGGTGATTTTGTAAACAGTGGTGTATTTTAGAATAATTTACCCACGATGATAATAATATCCTGTTAAAAGTTATAAAATGAGTGAATATTTACTTTCATATCTAAAATATTTTTTTAAGACACGCTGAGGATTGGACCTCAGCGTTTCTTAAAGAAATCATCGGGGATTATGAATATTTACAACAAATAATATGTGAATTATTAAGTTTCGCCTTTGTGGTCTAGCGGTTCAGTTGTTGGCATTGACTGCATGAGGTCCCAGGTTCGAATCCCGGGCGGGCAACAAAAATAAAATTGGGTTTTTCCAATTTTCTAATAAAAAAATGTTGCTCGGGATAGGATATGTGCCCGGTTGGAGATAGGCTTACCACCTATCACATTGTGGGGCTTAGTATCTTCGTGAGTCGAGGGTGCCCTGGCTGTGCCACTGCCTACCTCTTCGGGGATGTGAGCGTGAACATACTTATTATTAAGTATGTTTAAAAATCCTTTGAGTGTTTTTTTCACTTAGTTCTAATAAGTCATCAAGGTGAAAACTTAGTGAAGTTATAAGTTACTTTTTAAAATGTATGACCATCAACATTCCCAAAAGTGTTATTTTGTAAGTTATATTTTTCATATTTTTTGACAAAAATCATTACATATTTTTTAATTATGCCTACCTCTTCGGGGATATGGGCGTGAAGATACTTATACTTTTAATATAAACAGCTACTACAGAATTTTATTTTTATTATATTTTTACGGTATTGTAGACCATATGTGCCAATTTTCACTTGAAAATTATTTTTGGTTCTGTGTAAATGAAAAAAAACGCATTTTTAAGTATATCTTGGAGCACAACCTCCGTAAAGTATGGAAATTACCATGAATGTATTAAAATACATCCATACCATTTTTTAAAAGGTAAATTCGCAAAGTGTTTTTAATGCCACCTTATATCTTATATTGACTGGACTATTAACGCTATTACTGGACTATTACAGACTATTTAAATTTTGCGCATTTTCCATTACAGAATCTACCTTCCTGCCAGGTACCTCGTAAAAGGCGAACAAAGGCTTACTATCACTAACTCCGTGACCTCTGACTAGATTGTAGAGCTTCGCAACGACTCGCCCGGATTGCTACCATCGCTTCACTTATTCCTGCTGCCATAACGTCAGCGCTTGCCGTTGGCGTGTTCCAATTAGGAGGGTAAGGTAGGCGGTAAACTTACTTTTGCTCGAGGCCTAATATGCCGGCTTTAAATTGGCAACGCACCATTACCAACTTTGGCGTCTCAAGGCGGTGGGAATTTCTTACTTTCAGAAAATCCGTATGCTTGTTTGCCTTCCAATATCATAAAAAAATGGAATTTGGTGATAACATACAGCAGTTTTTTTTATGGAGCGTAACTAGAGGTCAATGAACGTAACGGAAAAATCCAGCAAAATTCTATTACACTTGAATAAAGAAGTTTCAATTCCAGAACATGCTCTTATTAAAATCCTTGTAAATTACAAAAGAACATTTCCATCGAAAATCGAAGCCTTAAAATATTCATAGTGAAACGACGTGACTTTTATTTATTAAAAAACTTTTTCATACTTTCGAATTTCCAAACGTCGTCGTTGATTAATTTTTATAGCTTTATTCACCGTGATAGATTTATTACAGTTTGGTCAGAAAAGTTCTTGTGTGATACGGGTGAAAGCGTCCAGATCCGGCAAAGGAGGAATGAAAAACAGGTGGATTTCCTAGTTGTTAGAAATATACGTCAACAATAGACAAAAAATTGCTAGTCGTGTGTTGCAAAATGTTATACTAAACTGGCGGAAAACATGTTGTTATGAAAATCCATACTAGTATTACATATTCCAAAGTCTGTCTGATTCTCTGTAGGACTGTCTGTCTGTCTGACTGTCTGTCTGATGTTTTTTCATGGCTAAATTTTATTGAACTGTTATATGTCCATGAAGATTCGAGTTTAAACATAAGGTATTGCTTGCTAAATTATATAATATACTTACATTAGCTATTGATCGTCTCTGTGGTCTAGCGGTACAGTGTATTTTGGATTTGACTTCTTGAAGTCCCAGGTGCTATCCCCGGGTCGGGCAACAAAAAAAAATAGAAATTGTGCATTTTCAATTTTCTAATAAAAAAAATTTTGCCTGTGATTGGACACAAGTTTGTTTGGCGATAGGCTAGCCACCAATAACATTGTGGAATTTAGCGTCTTCGGCAAGTCGCAGGTGCTAATTGTGCCTCTGCCTAACTCTTTGGGGATATGGGCATGAAGATACTTTTTATCTGTTTTTTTTTAGAAATCAATTTCCAAATGACTGTAATAGGGGATGGAAGTTTGAATGAAAATCGGTTTATTTTTTTTATTTTTTTTTATGTATGTACACCAATTTCTCCGAGGTTTATGAACCGATTTACCTAATCCTTTTTTTTGTTTGATGCGCAATTGATTCGAATTGGTTCCAAAATATTTTATTCAGGTAGGACCATTAGTTTTTATTTTATGAGCATTTTTTATCTACTTTCACCTATCCCGATGTTTTTTTTTTATTAAATGAAATCATATCAGCAATAAACAAAAAACGTGTTTAATAAAAATAGTAACGTAGCTATTTTTAAACTAAAAAGTAAAAAATAATAAAGTAATTATAATTAATTAATACTACCTAATACTTATATGTGCCATTTACTAATTAAATTGGCTTGGCACTGACTTCAAACTTATAAATAAATAACACATATAAATAATAGGTAGTAAGTATATAATTAATATTGAATCTTCATTATTTTTTACTTTTAGGTTGGAAGTCGGTTTTTATTAACGTATTTATTTTATAGCTATTAAAAAACTGGCTAATGAACTAATAAATCACTACATCAGAAGTCATTAATATCCATGTACATAACATGTAAGCTAAACTAAAATTAGTTTGCAAATTTTAAATGATGGGAAATCCACACTAAGTTTGTGTGTTTCGCATTTACGGCTACACAGCTTGACCCATTTTAATGAAATTGATAATATATGACGATTCGGACGGTCGATCGGACCTGAAAATAATTCCGTTATGAAACGCATGACGCGGCACAAGGGGTATGCCAACCGTTTTACTGCAACCCGTGTTCGTTCGTTTTCTTGGTGTTGTTCCGGGCTCCTTTGCAGAATAGACCATCTGCCTTCCTGCCAGGCAGCTCGAAAACCGCGAGCATCGGCTTACCGTCAACAACACCATGATATATATTCTATATATGATATATATTCAGTGGTAAGCACTATATTCCATAGTGCTAACCACTGACGTGTTCCGGTTCAGAAGATAAGGCTTTAGTAACGGTAAAGCCTTTGCTCGTCTTTTACGAGCTACTTGGCAGGAAGGCAGACGGTCTATTCTTCAAAGGAGTCCGGACCAACACGGGGAACCTTTTGAAAACATTATAGTTTTAAAACATATTTTTTTAGAATTAAAAATGGTTACAGAGAGTCAGATTAGTTAAAATCATTTTTGACGGCTTCGTCACAAAATTTACAATTTTCTCTACTATACAAATACTTTATTCGTAAAAATACGTTGCATATTTTTAAAGATCTAAGTATATATAGAGACAGACAGTGAAAAGCGACTTTGTTTTATATATATGCCGCCAGCCGCCATAAAGTTAGTACAAGCTCTTGTTGTTCCGTACTTAAGGGTCCGGCAGCGAGTAGAATACAGGTAGTCTAAGATATTGTCTATTAATTCTATAAGATACCGAGGCAGCAGTAACATCAATGGTATCTACAGGCGAAATTTGTCTTCCATCATTTTGAGTACCACACAAGTGTTTGGAATCTTATAACATAAAAAGTAGCATCGGTGTTAATGACTATATTATAAAATGTATTGATTAGCTACCAAACTTCTTAAATACAAACTTACCACGTAGACAAACAGAACTACTATTTAAATTATGCGCTTCGGATTTACACTTTTCATACTATATACGTCATTTATTTTTAAATTAGCTGACCTAACCTAGCGATTTATTATGTGTAATAACAACTCTATATAGATAGAAATACATTCGGATTTCCGAAGCTTGACGAAGCTCCGAAGCGCATAATTTAAAAAGTACTACTGTAATATTATATATTTTACTCCCTCCGAATTCAAAACCAATCCTCGTTGATAATAGGGGTCTTTACTATTCAACCACTGAGATATTTGAATAGTTACTTTTTAATTAAGAAACTTCAAGCTTCCTTTGAAAAACTCGACAAAAATTATGCCTATAGCTCATGATGGATTCCGTTCCTTAACCAGACTCTAGTCATTTTATAAAAGCTGAAAATTCCTCAGAGAATGCTTATAACTTAGGCACTGTCGAGGGGCTACTATGAAATTTGAATCGTGGTTTTAGCAGCTATCAAGTAACAAAGGTGTAATAAAATAAGTTTCGGGAATAACAACTTTTGAAAGTGCCTTATGGCGGAGTCTGTGCCTTCTTATTTTAATCTTATAAATATGTGTAAAAGTAAACCAGAATTATAATACTTATCTTCATAAAAAAGGTACAGAGATAATCAAGTTTCAAACGTTTTGATGTATCTATAAAGCCTTTTTTACGAAGTTAGGTATGGCATAACACCTAGGCTAGTTTTAGCTTCGAGAAAAATGCAAGAAAACTTACATTTTAAGGAAAATGAGTGTATCGTTTATAAATCTTTGATACATACTTAATACCTACCAAAACCACGATAAACTGAACTTTATGACAATCCTTGTTGTAAGCAAAAACTGAGAAACTTTCAGCTTTCACAAAATAAATAATGTCTGGGTGTTCAACGATCCAAGTCACTACTGTCTAACAAAATAAATCCCGGTACTAATAAAAATATTACCACCAACCTTTCACCGATATAAATCAACCTGTATACGATTTATAAATATCCGTGGAACGCGCTTGGAAACTTTTGCCAACACAACAAAAATGTAGCAACCACTATACTTTCAATTGAACAAACAGAAAACTAGCTAAAATTTCCTTTGTTTCGAAATAAATAATTTCATTCTAAGCACGCCGTCACGTTTGAGAGAGACGTTTGTTAAATCGGGGGTGAAATTATAGTACTCCAAAAATATATTTTATTTGAATAATGCTTATTTATCCGTTTTAACCCAACGAATTGTTTTTTTTTATAAAACCGGAAGGCAAACAAGCAAACGGATTTCCTGATGGTAAGAAATTCACGCCACCTAGAGACACCAAAGGTGGTAATGGTGCGTTGCCAATCTGAAGCCGGGATGTTAGGCCTCGAGCAAAAGTAACTTTACCGACTACCTTACTCTCCGAACCGAAACACGTTATGAAGGCGACAGGAACAGGCAAGGCGGTGGTACCAATCCGGGTGAATCACTGCAAAACTCTACCACCTAGTCAAATGTCACGGTGTTAGTAGCTCGCATTTTGCGAGCTGCCTGGCAGGAAGGCAGATGATCTGTTCTGCAAAGGAGCCCGGACCAACACGGGCAAAAAAGGATGTCTGTATATGTAAGTTGTTCTTTTGCGACACTCTACTGTTCAACCCCGTGAAGTGATGTAATAAACCATACTTCCATCTATTCTAATTATTCTTAGATTACATTCGCATTCTCGCCTCGTATTTCTGAACACATCTTACGTTGTAAACCAGCTTCCTGTTCTCTCATTGGTGGGTTTAGTTACCCTATTATTCAGTGTACTTTGTGATTCTGTTGTCTTTGAGCTATCAACGGTGAATGACGTTGAAACATTGGCAGCAACAAATATTTTTGTACCAATTTTAAACTACTTCGCGACTAATTTAAAACAAAAGAAATATACATTTTTTAATGTAATAAAACTCGTACTACATCAAAAACTTAAAAATACGTGACAGAATATCAATAAAAAAAGGATCTTCACGCCTACACCCCTGAAGTGGTAGGCAGAGGCACAACCAGGGCACCCTTGACTAGAAGAAGATACTAAGTCCCACAATGTGATAGGTAGCCTATCGCCAACCGATCACATTTCCAATCTCGAACAACATTTTTGTTATTAGAAAATTGGAAAACCCCAATTTTCTTTTTGTTGCTCAACCCGGGATTCGAACCCGGGACCTCATGCAGTCAAGTCCAACAACTGAACCGCTAGACTACAGAGGATCAATAGATACGTCTAAGTCTCATTTATATTTAACTTGAAGATTGGTTGTTCTTGATATTTCTATACTTAGACAAATATTTAATCTGATAACTAAAAAGGTCGTACAGCCTAATACATGATCGTTCAACTTAGAAAAATGGTATAATTGTACGGTTGCAGCGTTTTACATTGACGGGTAGCAACATTGCTTCGCTCATTTTACTTTGACTCATGTCCACAAAACACTTGTCGCGAGCGCTGCGAGTCATGAGTCGAGGCGTAACACCAGTTGCAATCTATTCACACTCTCGACTCAGGTCCTGCCTTGTTTCGCCACTCGTACGCGAGTGTAAATGTGGCATTACAAAGAAAAACAGTTATTAGAATTAAAATTCTGATGATTGAATAAATTCAACATTGATAAAACAAAACTTAAACAAAAAAACAATTTAACATCAGGCGTGAACGGATAAAATAAAATAGGTTATTGTTTTTGAAGTGAAAACTTCTTTAGCGGCGTTGCGCACTTTTTTTGGAATGAGTAAAAATTTCTAAACTCGCGTTAGGACACGTGACCTGAATTTTGAAAGACGAAAACTCGTAAGGCGGCGCAGGGCACTTGCGCGAATGTTCGTGTTGTCATGTTTGTGTACGATAACGGAATATGTATATTGTATTCAATCATATAAATGATAGTACTTTCATACTGATAATTAAAGCAATTCGTGCAAAATTATTCCCTTACCATTCCAAAATATCAAAAATGCGCAACGTTAATATTCAAATTTTCACTTCTGTCGGCATTCCCGGAACCCGTCGTTTTTTGGTGTTAATTATTGTGAGGTCAGAAAAGTTGTGATTCAGAAAATTATAAAATTTAAAAAAAAGTAAAAAAAAATAATTAAAAACATTATGAATATGAATTGGTTCGAATTCAATATTCAGGGGTAATATGACAGGACGAGTTCTGGCGGGATCGA
>NJDC01002554.1:46779-58055 GCA_002245475.1 Calephelis virginiensis
TGAGGACTTTTAATATGTTTATCTAGACATCACAATGTACAATTGTACTAATTTTCAAAACTACACGAATTATTTCTCCTGATTGCCCATAATCGGCTTTATTTTCCTGGGTTAAAAATCCATTCATTATTGTAGGAGTAACTATGTAACAGGTACACAAAAAAACATGTAAAGCAATTCAAAACCTCCTCCTATTGAAGTGGTTCTAAAACGCTGAGATAGAAATGTTCAAATACCGACTTGTATTCACTAAGCTTAGTGAAAATAAGCCAGCTTTACAGGGAATTAAATCTGGCGCACGGCAATTTGTACACTTGCTTTAAAATAGAAATTGTTCTTTCGGTTTTTAGTGAATTACATTCAAAATATGATTTACATAATGCAATTTATTTAAAAACACTTGTACTTTCCACAATATATTTTATTATTTTTTATTTTTATACATACAACTATATAGTTATTATAAAGCCCTGATGATGCTTGTATAGAGAAACCAGTTGGCTAAACCATAAAAATAAAAAATAATAAAATATATTGTGGAAAGTACAAGTGTTTCTAAATAAATTGCATCAAGAATGGAATTCCACCAAGCACCGACGATAAGAAGTATAGAATCTATGATTTACATAAAATACGCAATAACTTATGTACTTACAGAGATCTAATTTTCTCGTTTTACTAATTTCAATGCGACAATTTGGTAGTAAATAACTCAAACTTTCACCGCCTTATTAATAAATAAAGACTAAGGTAGGATTAAATTTGATGAAAAAGTCTGTATACCATTGTAAAAATACTAATGTTGTGTTGAACCTTGGCGTACTTCAGCAAGACGGTCAAAGAGTAACTTTATTTTTTGCAAATTGGAGGACAAACAAACAGACGGTTTACGCTATATAATAATTTGTTGCAAACTGAAGTAAGTAAACCTCCTACGTCCCTTCTAATTTAGCATTTATAATCTTCATGAGACCTTTTGGATTGTGTTTAAATACAATACTAAAAATTTAAACGAAAATGTATTCTGTTAAACATTGTCATTTACCTTTAATTCGTATTTGTTACATTTGTTCATTTACATATTTTGTTATTTTATCTTATTCTGATTGTATGGAAACATTTTTCAATTTTTAAATTTAAGAACTAGAACTATTACTTAGTAACTACTACGTATTTTAAACGTCAAACTTCAACTGTGTTATTTATAAACACGGAGTAGAGTAACTTCATGGTTCATACTGGTATTATAGTCTTTATTGCAATACAATACAGGCTATAATATCAACTTAATTTTACTCCTGCGTTAGTTCGTGTGTATTAATAGAACGGGAAAAGACTGACTGACCGCATAAATGTTTTTATCTTTACTATTATTATAAAAGGAAATGTTTGATTTTTTGTTTGTTTAAAATAAATAGACTCCGAAACTACTGGACCGATTTAAATGATTCTTTCACCCTTAGAATGCTACATTATTCCCGAATGACATAGGGTTTATTATATCAAAATCGGTGCAGAAAAACCCAAGTTACGCAGGTGAAACTGCGTGAAACAGCTAGTATATTATAAAACAGCGAACAAGCCCACGACTTTCTGGATGGTAAAATGTTTTGTATAAACTAATGTATCTCGTTTTCTTCCTCTATTGATAAAGCAAAACCTCATTGAAACGTAAAATGGATTCAAATTCAAGTGGATTTAATTAGGTAGATAGATCTATACGAAGATTCTTGTAAAGTTCTGCAATGGATTCCATCACATGTTGGTCTGTCTGGGAACGAGGAGGCTGACAAGTTGGCTAAGAATGCAATATGTTATGGAAGTGAAAATAAGTGCTTACCAGATTTCACAGCAACTTTAAACTATTATAGGAAAGTGTGCCTCAAAATTTGGAAACTTTATTTTAATGAAAGATCTTTGACAAAGGGAATATGGTATAGATGCATACAAAGTGAGCCTCCTCATATCCCGTGGCTTACTTATTATAACTTAAATAGACACCAACTAAAAAATGCTTTAAGATTTCGATCTGAACACATCCCTCTTAACAAGTTTGCATTTTTAATGAATATTAAGGAAACGCCAAACTGTGACATTTGCAACAAAGTTCAAGACGTGCATCACCTGTTGGTGGAATGTGTGCGGACCGAGGTTCAAAGGGCAGATTTAGTAAAAAAACACAAAAGTAATATGTATGACGTAGGCATATTTCAAAGCATTTTAGCTGATCCCATTTCGGATAAAGTAGAATGCTTTATAATTTTATTTAAAACAAATTTGTAATCACTAAGGTATTCTTTACCATATAATATAAGCGATCATAGAGTTGATATTTCCACATTGTGTACAAAAACTCTTTAAAATTAGAAAAAAAAACCAGAAGTACCAGTGCCAGTATTACAGAGACTAAAATAGAACCGATGACAGATTTTAAGATTGGTACAGTAAGCATTAAGCTTAGCGATAATGCTTTGGCTTAGCGAGGAAATAATTTCTGAGCAGGGGAAATTTCTCCATTTTAAGTCATATCTATTTTCAGCGGTTTTACTTTGGATATTAGATAAATAGTAGTCTTTGTCCTTCTACAATGGTTCATTGTTTCAATTACATTGAAATCAAATCTGCTGTTTGGACTAAACATCAGAATATGCATTCACACTTTATAAAACGTAACACGTCAATGGCTTTTTTTTGTTTGTTCTAATTTTTTTTATCATATTGGAAACAAGAAGACGGATTTCCTGATCGTAAAAATTTCACGCCGCCTAGAGACACCAAAGGCGTTTATGGTGCGTTGCTAACCAGAGTCCCGGATGTTAGTTCTCTAGTAAAAGTAAGTTTACCGGCTACCTTACCCTCCGTACCGGAACATATCAACGGCAATCACTGACATTATGGCGGCAAGAATAGATAAAGGGGTGGTACCAATCCGGGTGACTTGCTGCGAAACTCTACCATCTAGGAGGAGGTATAAGTGACGGTAACTCTATGCTTGTCTTTTAAAAGCTGCCTAGCACGAAGGCACATGGTCTATTTGCATATAATACGGGAAAATCCGCTTAAGTTGTGTCTAAATGCCTTGACAATTAATACACCCTTTCAAAGGCGCTTAGTGAAATTTAATGCTTGTAAAGTAAAATAATTTATCGTAAATTCGTACATAAATGTAGTCGATAAAAATTGCAGTAAAGTTAATCGTGGGGTAAGAAGGTCAAATTTGACGACGAGCAACTTTTCGTCCCATTTACATCACAAGAGTAATTAAAGTAATGGAATAAATACTGGTTAATTCAAATGTAAAATTCCTGTGAAGTTGAATTAGTGTCCCACGAATTTGACTTAATAACCAACATTAGAATATTCAACTTTAAATCAAGCTAATTTGCTCATCGACTATTTAACTTCGAAATGGTCGTGTAATTAACTTTCAAACTACATCAGCTGAATATTCGCTGGGGAAGAGAAGAGTGATCAGCAATTTGCTTGTTAGGCAATGTTCTGACGTTTATTAATGTTTTGTGTTTTCTGAGTTAGCGGATTGGATAAAGAAGAGAAATATACCGATGTGTTAATTTTAGTTTTTGCCACGCCCTTTAAAAAATAATACAAAACAATTACATTAATACTGAGCCCTGTTTATTTGGGAAAGAAACCCCCTCAGTTAAGGAAGGATTCCTGGCCCATTAAAAGGACGTATGCATTCAGGACTTGGTCGTACAATATTTTTTTAACTAGCCTTAAAAACCGCGTTGATTACGGCCCCGTTAAAGAAAGATCAGAGCCCTTACCATGAGTTAACGGCTTGTCAAGTTTACTATACCCGCTACCCTCTCTGTAAATTATTTGTTTGAAAACTTCGAGAACCACGTCTGTTGGTAACTAAGAGAAACACATTTTCAGACCAAAATGTCATACATTTCGACATGTAAATTTCCGGAAGTAATCCAAGTTCGGGGGTTGAAGTTTTTTATAATTATTGAATTTCATGTTTATATTCAGTAAAATTAGTCAATTTTGGTGGTATTTTGTACAATTCTGTTTAGTGAAAGTGCACAAATGAAATAATCACAAAGAAATTAGCGTATCGTGTATTTCCTCGTTGCTGCCAAATACCACTACATTCTTTACCCAAGACTCTGGACATGACCTATTGACGACTTATGACGAATTATAATTGAATCCCGATTGTGGTCAATGTATTACAGAATTTTCTACTTGAATAATGGCAAAATACCAACGTGAATGCCAAAACCTTAAGAAAGTAAAGTAAGTAAGTAATGCGTCAATTTTGGAATTTAGCTTGAAATTGGCTCGTGTAGCGACCAAACGATATTTGACATTACAATTATATCCTATATGGTGATATCATGATTTTCTATCGGGCATTCTATAGAAAATTTAAATTTATTTTTGTTCGATTTTCATGTTGCATTATGCTAAATATGATAAATTCACATTTGGTATAAATTCATCTTTCAATTTAAATGGAATTTCATCAACTGCAGATAATAAAATACATAAAACAAAGCCCTACCTTTTAAAGAAACAAGAAAAAAGATTGAAAGTTCAGTACTTTCAAGTGAATTTCCTAACATAACCAGAAAGGAAAAAATCACTTACATTAATGGCTGAAAAAGCACTAGATACAAATCTAAGGAAGTTGCAGAATTTTTCAATATAATTATATAAATAGTCATGAATAAATTGAGTATGTTTTTCCTCTAATTAAAGCAGGACAGTGCAAAATGAGGAAAACTGTTTTACGTCGTCTTGAAATGTAGCCCCAGCTCTTTGGAATAATAATTTAATTTATTCTTGGGTTGATTCTTGGATCAAATAATTAATTTTACGTCTTTTCTGTTTAACTTAAGTTCAACTGAATATGTTTGTTTTTTCCCTTTTCTTATTTTTTGGTATGTAAACTAGTTTTACTTATGTATATGTCCTAATATACAATAGAACTGTTGTATTTAATAGCAATATTAGTCCTGTGCTTTTGTATGGAAGCAAAACATGGATTTATGGGAGGAGATTTATGCAAGAACTTCACGTTACTGAGATAAAAATGTTAAGATGAGTGTATTCGCAGGGAATATCGGAGTGCGTAAAAATGCGGATAACATTTAAAAGAGTTTGTTACTGTAGTTTGGTCATGTAGTACTTGGGAAGTACATATTTTAATCTAAAGTACCACAAGATCTTTAGGTAGATACTTAAAACGCTGGCTCAACTTCATAGAGACAGATACATAATCTTTCACTAGATGATGAAAGAGGACGAATAGTGTTTGGAAATGGGACCCTAGTTTTAGCTGGAATTAATGCCCGGAAAAAGAAGTACTGTCCATATTATGAAATAAAATTGTAAAGGACATAGTTGTGTTTGTCCGTTAAAAGGGATTTTTGACGGTTGTAGGCACTGGTTAAAAAACTGGTTTTATCCGTCTGGGCTGTGGATTTTATCCCAATTTGATGATGAACACTAAACTTACTCCAAGGTCACCTTTGTTGGAAGGCGTGTTTGTAACCGCCAGGAAAGTCTTTAAAAAGATATTAATTTTAAAGTTTATTATAGAAAACTTGGAGATAGGGTTATAGGATGTTTGATTGCCTGTGACATATTAAAGGATTATTTTAATATTGACATTATATATAGGAAAAACAAAACATCGAGTATTTTTTAATATAATGCATTTATTCAATCAATGTATGAACTCTTGTTATTTATGTACGTTTGGCATTTCATAGTATTAATCCATATACTTAAAAAATATTCGGATTTGAATCAATAAAATCTTTGAAGAAAATTTAGTTTGCCCTATCAGGATTAAACTTTTCCTTTTTAAAAAGTTATTCAAATTAAAAACAAAAATGGTAATCTGATAATCCGGGGAGTGTGGTGGATGTTCTAAACATTTTAATTGAAGCTCTTCTTATTTGGTAGCCTTGTGTTGTGTAGTGAGTGGTCTCGCAGTATGTTCATGAAGGAGCAGTAGCGTATTTTGCTGGGATTTTCGTCATGATTTGCAATTGCTAACAATAGATATGTGATCACATTTGAGAAAGCTGTTATGAACGAAAACGGCACTAAGCCAACAAAAACTTAATATTTTTTGTCTCAATTTCCGCTTGAAGTAGGATTTGACTGGGCAAGCTTGCAAAAAGCAGTTCCAATTATTGTAGAGAACTTATTTTTCAGTAAAAGTAATGATTTTAATTACAAACCTTTCATTATTGAGCCGGTCAAGTAATTTAACTCAACAGTTAACGCGCGTTTGATGACTTGCTTGACTCTATTCTGGAGGGGTCCATTTTTTCACCTTTCATGACTTTCAAACTTACAAATTTTTCTTCAAGTAGATTAAAACAGTCTTATCACTAATACCCCAGCCCGTAGCTAACTCAGGCGTGGTTTGCGATGTACCTGCTGCCACATATGACTAGGTGGTAGAGTTCCGCAGCGACTCACCCGGATTGGTACCACCGCCTTACCTATTCCTGCCGCCATAACGTCATGACGTGTTTCGGTTTGGAGGGTAAGGTAACCGGTAAACTAACTTTTGTTCGAGGCCTAACATCCCGGCCTCAGGTTGGTAACGCATTATTACCACCTTTGGTGTCTCTTGGCGGCGTGAATTTCTTTCCATCAGGAAATCCGTCTGCTTGTTTCCAGAATGAAAATGTTGGCACCAATAACGCACTGTGTTTTCTTTTACGTTATGATTGATGACGTGATGATATATCATTAATCATTATTTGAGCTTTTTCAGCAGTACTGGTGTCACGGTGGAGTTCTTACTTGTAAATAATGCGATATTTCATTTTGTAAACTGAGCAAGACAAACAAACAAAAATATAAGAAAAAGTACACATAAATGATCAATTAAGAAACACAGACACATGTGGAAAATCCAAATAAATTTAACTATAGGATTCAAATAGAAATAGAATAGAAGAATTTAATTATTGAAGTGCTCAGTACGACAAAATTCCAATTTTATATGTAAATACCTAATAGTTAGTGCTGTCTGCGTACGTTAAAATATTACTTTATTTTATGTGACATTAGATCATTTCCTTTCGTTTTCATGTCGCATTATAAAAAGAACACTGTTTTAGGTGGCATGATAAAGCCTGCGAATCCTATTTTTGTGAGATAATGTATGTTTGTTTTGCCTTACGTTTCATTTGTAAAATTTTAACGTGTGGGACAGAATGGACTCTTAGAAGATTCTTAATTTCATCTAGTAGATTATAGTTGATTGATTCTAATATTTCAAATGGTATGTGTAAAAAGGCTGCCTCAGTACAAAAAAAATCAATTATATGAACATTTTGTTAACTTGTGTATTGTTTGGTTTGGTTTGATATTGAACACTGGGATGATTGATGTAATTTGAGAGATTGAGTTGACAATAACGTAGTTTTAATAACATATTATACAGTGCTATATTAAAATATTTATTTTAGGGCTTCACACTTCACCAAAATAATCTAATAGCATGAAGTATACTATCCAAATACTATTTGTTATTATGGAAAAGGATAGCGCACATTTGGACAGACCGGAACGGGGCGCATCGCAGCGCAATGATCCGCCTAGATCGGTTTGATACATTTTGAATGGAGCAACGCACGTTATGACGCGGACGGGCTAATGCAAGCTATGGTTTGTCTACGACGCGCAGTTCCCGATAAGACCTACAGTCGGCAAAGAGGAGAATAAAAACGATATTATTAATGTAAATAGAGGATTAATTATAATTTATATAAGTTCTGTATGACAACAACCAGAGCGCCATCTTTCATCTTTCTATACTTGTGGATTTTAAAGTTAAGTTGCCACTTTTCAATGCGATATGCTCTGACCCAACAGTTTGCGTAATCCATAAGGGAGCAAAACTATGAGGACACTATTTTTAATTACAAACAGACGGGGGATTAACCTAGCGAGGATTTCAAGCGTAGAATCTTGAACATAATGATGGATTCAAAATACAGAGGGTGAAAATAATTTTCCAACTTAATGTTAAACTCTGATTTTTATCTATTTATGTGAAAATAACTTTTATTTATTAATAAATATAGATGTTTTGTTGTTAATTAAATTAACTGCTGCATGAGGGGCGAAAATTGTTGTATATTATTTATTATTTGTATGTTTGAACATTTAAATAATCTCAGAATTTAAAACATTTTTTTGCGTCACCGCTTACAATAGTCTATAATTTTAAATAAAAATTTCGAATAATTTATTTTTTCACTAAAATATAACATCAGAAAATATGGGTAAACGATTCGAAGAAAATTATTTTCTTTTGTAATGGGTGTTAGTGTCTAACATTAGTCAAGTCTAATTGATTTACATCAAAATATCGCCTGATAAATGTAAAATTGTGCCTTCATCATTACAAATTGTCAAAAGTGATGTGAGAGTTAAGGTTAAGTGTATCCTGACCTATGCTTTGAGAGTGAAATTTGACGACATAATACAATAAAGTTAAACTAAAAAAAATGTTCCAAATTTAAAAATATTGTAACCCTGTCTAAAATAGTTCAGGAAGAAAAGACTAACACTTATCGGCGAACCAATTGTCACTATTCCAATTGATGGGATGAAAAAAATATATGTTTAACAATAAACAGTAATGATAGTTCTGCGTATATTCATATTTTTTGCGTAACAATACTAATCTAAGGAACTGGAAAACCTTATTCCATAACTAACAACAAAGTAAAGAAAGTGAAACAACCAGACAGATTTCCTGATAATTACAAATGACGACGCATGTATATAAGCGTCAAAGATGGTGACACATTGAGAATCTTGAACTTACATAACTCAATATACCGGCTATCCTATTCATCATGACAGGAACACGATTATTATGAGTAAATGGTGGTAGAAGATAAAAAGCCAACTAGGATTTGTAGCTCATAGCGAACCATCACAATAAGCTAGAAGTAAACTTCCACCTGGTCAAGTAATTAATTATAATAGCTACCTAATTAATTCCACTAGAGAACGAAGGGGTCATCACCCCTTATTACTATTTTCAGACACTTGTGTCGTCACAATCAAAATTGACTCAGTTTCTAGCATTTAAATCATGTTTATGTTTTATCAAAACAATTAAAGTAGGAGCAAAATAGTCTAATTAAAAGGCGATAATACAGACAAAACCACATCTAAATTTAAGTTCAGAACATACTTTTCAAATAAAACATTTAGATTGGAAACGACTTTGCAACTTAAAGTGATAAATTTTTAGGTGAGCACTTAGTTTTAGAGAGAAATTTAGTATTTCTCTGCCGAATTCAAACATTGCTCTACATTTTAGCGTCTGCATTTTTAAAGAAACATTAAGTTAACTACATTAAGATACAACTAAAAGATAGAACGTAAGAATTTAGTCGGATTCTTTTTTGATGTTATTTGTTGCCTTTGTTTTTGTTCAGCTACTCGAAACTTTCCCAAGATTGTTGATTTGTTCCTGAGATACTTATCAATCTTTAGTTTAGGAAAGTCGTTCAACTACTGTAGACATAGTATTAGTTTGTAAGACTAAATATTTACGAACAGCTTTAAATGACTGAATTTCTATTTTCCGATTGAAAAACCTACTACTGTTATTTTATTGTTACTGAGAGTGTGATCTTAACTGGTTTGTAGAATCCTAGCTGCGCGTCTTCCAGACTGGTACCGTGGTCTTGCAACCAACAACCATTCTCATGTTCAAGTTGGGATGATATTCTTAATGGCAAACTTACATAAGTAACATTAACATCCTAGCCTTAGATTGATTGTCAATATATAATTATTACCTTAGCATGTATTCCTTATCAAATGTTGCTATATTTGACATAAATATAACATCTCTATTACTAAAAAGAATCTTATCTTCCCGTAAATCCAAATATTTAAACAATACAATAAATTACTCTCATTTTCCTTTATAAAAGGAAAATATTTATACTTTTCACGGACTGATTCAATTTGGAGCTTTAATGAGATCTCGTTAAGAACCCTCCATTAGTCTTGTTTAATTTATATTAAGTCGTACGATTGAAAATTCTACCCGAGTCCTGGGCCTTTAAGTCCGGTCACGACTTGGTTTGCATATTTTTGTCGCCGATTGGTAATGAAGTTACACAAAATGTAATGCCATGAATAAATTTTAAGCTTTAAATTTGTTAAATAATTTGTTCAAAGGTCTCAAATATTTACCTAATTAATTACGTTTCTAAATTAGAACAAACAAGAATATAAATCGTTATAAATGGGAATAGAAAAGTAAATTGCATAATATTATAAAGTGGAGACTGATATTGTTTTTTGTAATATTCTTAATAGGAACTTTTGTAATATTCTTAATAGGAACTTTTGTAATATTCTTAATAGGAACTGGCCAAAACGCTATAAGATTACAATTTTTAAACCTAAGGAAAATTTATCTTACTCTACTGTAAACATGTCTAACTCGCACGAACAATGACCGAAAATTTTAAAAATCCTAAAAAACTTTTCCGTAATGTTCGTCAAAGTAATCTCGATTACTAAAGCTTCCAAACATAAAAATCTGTCAATCCGTTGAAAATATTATAATTATAATGCCAAAATCAAACAGACACACACACTCTAACTTATAACATTCCTATTTCCCTGATCAAGGTTAAATAACTGTAAAATGTGCATAACGTGGTATATTTAATGAAATTCAAGAAATCGGCAGGCTTTATATAAATAAAAAACGTAGATTTTTTTTTGTAAAATTATATTTAAATGAAGTAAAAGCAAACTCTGCTCAATCTTATAGCAAGATACGATGTTTTATGTAGAGAAGAACTTACTAAAACATATCTCATTAATTTTAAAAATATGTTGGATATTACCGACTTACTGCCTTATTCATAAAAAATAGTTAAATAACCTCCTAAACATTGCTTAACTAATCATTTGATTAAGCCTTAAACATTGTTTAAAAATTTGTTATTCATAAAGTACATTTTGACAATGCTTAGTTAAATACTGTTTAACTTGGTAGGTTTTGGTAGAAAGGTAGCTGT
Organism: Calephelis virginiensis; assembly: GCA_002245475.1. Classification (NCBI taxonomy): domain Eukaryota; kingdom Metazoa; phylum Arthropoda; class Insecta; order Lepidoptera; family Riodinidae; genus Calephelis; species Calephelis virginiensis. The sequence goes on from NJDC01002554.1 coordinate 57,846, forward strand.
ATGCGTATTTCTTTTGCTAAAAGTGAATTAAACAATTGTCAATTGTCATCCGTTGATAACATCGTTGTTTCTGAATACGGTGTCGGACATCTATAACCTTTTGCTAAAGAGTATTTATATTCCTTGTCTATAACTATCTACCTGCTTATGTGCTGGGCATTGGCTGGGCCTGGGCTATGTAACTTGTTGGCGTTTTTTAAACAATGTGAT
>NJDC01002555.1:0-31520 GCA_002245475.1 Calephelis virginiensis
CGAAAAAAAAAAACAATAGCTCCTCAGAGACTGTATGGGAAACATTAAAATATTGTTTTTGCTATCTTACCCGCCATTTTGCCCTGTTAATGATAATACTGTATTTTCTGATGATAAAGAACACAACAAAAAAAGAATTTCACTAAACTAAAAAAACTTCACTATTTTTTTATTTTTAATGTTATTATTGTGTGTATTACAAAAAAACGAACAAGCAATATTGATAGATAATGATTATGAAGGTAGTTCTAAGCCTTACCAAGGGTATGTGGGATGCCTTGGAGAAGCTAGCTGAACTAAGTTGGCTGCTTCTCATTACCCTTTTCTGGGAGGAATGGCAAACGAGAGGCAGGCAAGGTCCGCACTGCTCTCATGGCGGAGCAGCTGCAAGGCCTACGGATGAGTCACTTTCCCACCCCATCGTGGGGTTGATAATAAATGATATTGCTGATCCGTAAACCACAATTGCGTGGCGTTGCGAAATAAGGATTTCAAAATCCATAGCAACATCGCAAATACATTGAAAACCTTCACACACCATAACCCACAGTCCTGGAGTCCTGGCGAAGAGGTGGCCACCGTGTGCTTCTAGTCGATAGGAGTCCGACATGACCCGTCAGTTTTATTGCAGTACAATTGCAAAAAAAAAAATAGCGAAATTCGATTTCGATAAGTGAGTCATCTGCATACACAAAAAATTAATACTTTCCTCGATTTCACTGGGATTCTATAATCAGGTGCAAATTGGTGGCAATAGGGCCACATCAAAATAATGCTCTATCAAAACATACAAAAATATTAAAAATCGGTTCAGAAACGACGCAAAAATCTATTAACATTCATACAAAATAACGACGGGTTGCACTCCGGGAGTGCCGGCAGAAGGGAAAACTTGAATATTAACGTTCTGCATTTTTGAAATTTTGGGATGGTTAGGGAATAATTTAGCACGAATTGCTTTAATTAATTATCAGTATGAAAGTACTATAATTTATGTGGTAGAATACAATATTTATTTATTGCGCAATCGTACACAGACATGTTAACACGAACAAAGGCGCAAGCGCCCTGCGCCGTCTTAAGAATTTTCGTCTTACAACATTTCAGGCGACGTGTCCTGACTGGAGTTTAGAAGTTTTTACCCATTCCAAAAAAAGTGCGCTACGCCGCTAAAGAAGCTTTCACTTCAATAAAGGAGTCCAACATGTAACCTGCTCCTATTTTGAAAGTCAGTTGAAAAAAGTAAGGTGGTAGTTCCTATTCGGACGATCTACTGCAAAGCTATCGACAACATAGAAATGTAACGTGCTAATAGGGTTAATACTTATAATAATAGTATTTTGTGTGCTAACACTAATTTACACCCGTATGTGAATTGTTTGATTACCTTGGTGCTAAATCAATTGGTATTTGTGCAGAGTTATTTATTTATCTATTCTACTATTTAGGTCAGTAACGTGACTATAAGGTAATTACCTTAAACCAAACACAAACACGATTTATATTTTATGTGATTTGCATTAATGACTGGTCATTTAGTTCCACACTTACTATACTAATTTTACATTATCGCTATCTTCTTTTTACAATAGTAATAGAAAGAAATAAAAGACTATAAGTGTTGTCAGATTAGTTTGTACATGACATTTCTAAGGAATTTTAATCTATTTTTTGGTAAACTTTGGTTTAAAACGTCACGACTGAGAGCTTAGGCGCCATCGAGAGAAAAGATGGTCGAAGTTTTTTCATAATTATTGAATTTCGTGTTAATATTGAGTGAAATTAGTCGATTTTGGTGGCATTTTGTACAATTTTGTTCAGTGAAAGTGCACAAATGAAATAATCATGAAGAAATTAGCGTATCGTATATTTCCTCGTTGCCGCCAAAACTCATTACATGAGCTTGTGTAAAAAGGCCACCGTTTTACCCAAGAGCCTGAAATGACTTACTGACGACTTATGACTGATGACTAATTAAAATTAATTGAAATTGATATAAAATTTGATGCAAATTACTACTTGACTAATGGCTAAATACTAACGTGAAGGCCAAAACCTAAAGAAAGAAAGAAAGAAAGAACATCGCTTGAAATGTTCGGACTAATCTGACAAGTTTCACGTGTTCCATCTTTTTTCTTTTTCTTTCATTGGAAAAAAATACATGCATCTAAAATAAAATATTTTTTTATGATATTGGAAGGCTAACAAGCAGACGGATTTTCTGATGGTAAGAAATTCACGCCGACTAGAGACACCAATGGTGGTAATGGTGCGTTGCCAACCTGAGGCCGGGATGTTAGGCGTCGAGCAAAAGTAAGTTTACCGGCTACCTTACCCTCCAAACCAGAACATTATGCATTAAAACCGAAAAAAAACGATTTCAATTTTATTACCACGTCGTTGAGTTACATGAAATTTTATGAATGAATATACTTTATTATGCACCAAAATTTACAAAAAGTCGACACTCTTTCATTAATAATATTTAACTTAAGGGGCCATGTATGCTAAAATACGTCAGCAATATACTGTTTTTTTTATACAAAGCAATTATGGATCTTGGCAACAAAAACACACAAGATTAACATTAATATGCTTTATAGGACTAGTGTTTCCAAAACACGATTCAATTCACTTTGCTCGATAGAAAAAAATTAAAAAGTTAACCCTTTTTAGAAAGCAAAACCCGTCTGTCTACTTCAATTATGAAAATATCGACACCAGATTTAACATAAACATAGATAAGTATTATACCTAAAAGAAGACTGTTTCAGTTTTTATAATTTTTTTTCAAATTACTTTTATAGTGTCAAAAATAGTGATTGGGCGCTTAAGACATTTACTTTAGAGCGCAATATTTCATAGTAATCATGGAACGGGGGAGTGCGCTGATTGGCTCTTCTGGCTGACTAAGTATGGGGCCTTAATGTACACAAAGTTGGTCTTATCGCTTCGGAGCGATCTCTGCCAGACAACATTCTAGCTTTTTATGTAAGTATAACTCAAAAAATATAGGTCAAATCTTAATTAAATTTGTACGGGACCACCTCCCAATTCGAGTAATCGCTCAAAAACTTTTGTATGATAACCTCCTTTTAGGAGTTGGTTAATAAACGGCAGGGACATAGCCGAAATTTCACTTCAACATTTTGTTGCTACCATTACGCACCCTTTATTACAAGGTAATAAAAACTTTACTGTGCGTTCTCTATTACAGGGTTATAAAAATAATAAATCAAGCTTTATACACATAGTAACTTAAGTAGTATTATTTAATAGTTAATACGTGTAGAGCATGCATAAAACTATATTACTACTGGAAGATACATTTGTACACTTCGATTGGCTTTATTAATCAATAATTAATATAGCAAGACTCTTTGAAAGAGAGGTCAGTACTTAAGAGTGAGTTAGCAATATTTAGTAACTATATCAGCAGGGTTACTCTTGAATCTCAATTTCATGTAAATTTGTATTGGAATCGGATATGTCATTTTACGTAGGTACTCTTGAACACAATACTAGCGGAGTGCTAAGATTTAGTTCCAAATAAATTAACGGATTCGTTAAAATAATTTATTGTTTATTATTAACTAAAAGTAAGTAATCCCCTAATACTATCATCAAGACTACCTAAAATGATATATCCGATTCCAATTTCCAATCCGCATGAAATCGAGATTCAAAAGTAACCCCACATATCTGATAAGATACCTACTGTAGTAATTTAGCACGATGAGCGCTCTAACCATTTGAGCTCCGAGGATTCAAATCATGTGGTGAAATTTTTAGATCCATTCATAACGATTGTTTCGATAGTTATGTTCTATCTCACAGTAGGGATACTTTTGAATCTCGATATCATGCAAATGAGAAATTTTAACCGGATGTGTTCCTTGGGGTACTCTCAATCCTTTGCATGCCGGAACGCGGATCCGCGCAGTCCAGTTATACCGCCGCGTTGACTATATTTTTTATATTAAGTTTGGCGGCAACGGGATTATATCGGAATGCACTCTTCTAAATAAAAAAAAAGAATTATTAAAATCGCATAATAAATAATCGATTACGAAACACAAAGAAATGCAGGACTTAAACATATAACCTCCTCCATTTATGAAAATAAGATAAAATAAAATAATTTATTTAAAAATACTGAAAATACACTTCACTTTATTTACAAAAGAACTCTTCGTCTCTTCGATTCGACCACAAATCGAAAGTCACTCTTTTCCAACTTTCCTAACTCAATCAGGATTCCACAACTCTAATTAATAAAATCGTATATGAGATTAGTCTGCTTACCAAATCATTGAATTTTTAAAAAAAAGTTGAAACATTGAAAATTTCCAAACGTATTGTAGTTAGTGCTAACCCGAAATCATCTATGTTTTAGAATTTTGTCTATTAACCTCATGGAGTAACTTCTGGATCAGTTTCGAATAGGTTTTCACTACTTCAAACAAATAATTTCATGCTGCGGACAGAGCTGCAGCCAACGTCCAGTAACATGGAAGCCCATAATGTAATACAATTAGTATAATATATGTCAGTAATATACATATAGTCAAGTATATTTAGTACCCAAAATTGTAATGAATTCTATAAATTTAAAATTTAAAAAATCTCCACAACACAAGAACTTAATTTCCCTTAATTAAAATAATTCGGTTAATCTCCCCACTTTCACAACCCACAACTTTTAAATGGCTTAACCGATTTTCATCAAACATATCTAAGAACACTCTCACATAAGTTTCCTTTAACACAAAAGAAACTATATTGAAATCACTGCATCCGCTCGGAAGTTATGATGCCACAGACAGACAAACACACAGATAGACAGACACGTCAAACTTATAAGACCGCTCTTTTTGCGTCGGAGGTTAATAAAATATTGTATAGTTTACTATTAACTAAATTTTTTTAATAATTTAGTAAGTACTGTTTTTTTTTAATTGGAAGGCAAAGAAGCAAACCGTTTTCCGGATAGTAAGGAACTCACGCCGCCAATAGACAACAAAGGTGGTAATGGTACGTTGCCAACCTGAGGCCTCGAACAAAATTAGGTTTACCGCCTACCTTACTCTCCAAACCGGAACACGTCAACGCCAAGCACTGACGTTATGGCGTAATGGGTATGGCGGCGGTACCAAACCGGGCGAGTCCCTGCGAAACTCTACCACCTAGTCAGATGTCACCATGTTAATGATGGTAAGCCTATGCTCGCCTTTTACGAGCTGCCTGGCAAGAAGGCAGATGGTTTATTCTGCAAAGGATCCCGGACCAACACGGGGAATGGATATGTTCCAGAGTACCAAAAATTCCAAATTCCAATTTGCATGAAATTGAGATTCAGAGTCACCCTACAATTCAGCCTAATACTTTTGGAATGAGTTAAATGGAGATGCAATTTACAGTTTATAATGGCTATTAATAATTTTCAGAGATATTTTAATTTTAAAACGTGCTTGGGATAAATTTTTACATTTTTAAAGAAAGGCAAAATTAAAATTAACCTTAGACAGGGTGTGAATTTGAACCCTTTCTTCTCTCCCTGATCATTTCTCTAACCATTCATTCTTCTATATTCATATCTATACTAATATCATAAAGAGGAAATATTAGAGTGTTTGTTTATATTGAATAAGCTCTAAAACTACTGAATAGATTTAAAAAAATCTTTTATCATTAGAAGCCGACATTATCATTAATGGACATAGGCCCGGGAAAATGCTTCATTCCTACCAGAAACCGATATTAGGACAATGGGTACACACGAGTAGTAAGAATTGTGCTTCGATACTTACCTATTCCACCTAGCTGCTAAAGAGCTGAACCGATTGAGTTGAAATGTTGGGGATTTCAATGGTTTCCTGGATGGTTCAAAAATATAACTGGCCCTAGTAGGTGGCGCTGCTGTCTACATTTCAGGAAAATTAGAAATTTGTCCAAATGTGCGAAATGACTAATAAATAGGAAACTCCTTGTGGTATTATAAAACAAAAGATTTACCTCATGATTGCCGTCGCCCACGAAGTTGCAATCCCATGGGATTTATTAGAAAAAAAAATGAATAATCTCTTCTTTTGAAAATCCCTAGCTATTATAGGTCTACAAACGCCGCAGCTGGATTTTTTTATAATATTTGAAGGCAAACAAGCAGACGGGTTTCCTGATGGTAAGAAATTCACACCGCCTAGAAACACCCAAGGTGGTAATGGTGCGTTACCAACCTGAGGCCGGCTTGTTAGGCCTTGAAAATTATGTTTACCGGCTACCTTAACACGTCAACGGCAAGCACTGAGCTATGACGGCAGGAATAGGCAAGGCGGTGGTACCAATCCGGACGAGTCGTTGCAAAATTTTATCACCTAGTCAGATGTCACGACGTTAGTGACGGTAAGCCCATGCTCGCCTTTTACGAGCTGCCTGGCAGGAAGGCAGATGGTCTATTCTGCAAAGGAGCCGGGACCAACACGGTGTAGGGTTCCACGAGATTTAATCATTTATTATAAATATTTAATAGTCTCCAAGAAAGAGGTTATCAATTCGACTGTTGCCTATTGTGATGTTTCTTTTTAAAAAGATAGACCATGATTCCGAGTTAATCCCATATTGATTTTATCATGATCCGACCAGTGGGTTTTGAGTTATACTTAACTAGCTGTTGCCCGCGTCTTTGCCTGCGTTGTTAATGGTCCTACAGGTTTATGTTTCAGGGATAAAACTATCCTATGTGTAATCTAACTTACACCTTATGTGTGTACCAAATTTCATAAAAATCGGTTAAGCAGTTTTTGCGTGAAGGAGTAACAAAGAAACATACAAACTTTCGCATTTATAATAATAATAGGATGTTTAGTGCAGAAGTTTTTCACTTGAGGACCCCACCATTGATGAAATAAATTACTTCCGCGATAGTCCCATTGAAATCCTGAAAAACAAGAAAATATTCAATTTTGTTACTTATCGCCTCTGTGGTCTAGCGGTCCGGGTGTTGGACTTGACTGCATGAGGTCCCGGGTTCGAATCCCGGGTCGGCCAACAAAAAGAAAATTGGATTTTTCTAATTTTCTAATAAAAAGAAATGTTGGTCGGGATTGGAAATGTGCCCGGTTGGCGATAGGCTTGCCACCTATCACATTGTGGGACTTAGTGTCTTCGGCTAGTCGTGGGTGCCTTGGTTGTACCTCTGCCTTACCCCTTCGGGGATATAGGCGTGATGATACTTACTTGTTACTTAAAAATATTAAAATCAAAGTCGATATTTTGTAGTTTAACTATTAATTACGTCATAGCAATTTTCATTGTCGCATATTTATATTATCTGTCCGACGATTAAGGCTAATACCTGGAAAGTCTTATAAGTTACCACAAATAAGATTTATGTCCCACACGATCAGTAATAGACAGACATGATTGATGATGAAAAATTGACGGCTCAGCGAAAATAATGGGACATGGCCGAAAACTCACGTTATACGTTTTGTTCTGAATTTAGGTTAACGCTTTGTGGAAATATGACAAAAAGCGTATAAAGTTTGATTGGATCACATTTCTTCCATTTAGCGTCAATACTTATAAGTTTTTGAAAGTTTTCGAAAGTATTTTTTTTCGCCTCTGTGGTATAGCGGTCCGGCATCGGACTAGACTTCTCGAGGTCCTGGGTTCGATCCTCGGGTCGGGCAACGAAAAAATTATAAAACGTATATTTTCAATTTTCTAATAAAATTAACTTTGCCCGAGATTGAATATGTGCGTGGTTGGCGATAGGTTTGCTACTTTTCACATTGTGCGACTTATGGCCAATATTAATAATCAATCCTAATCCAAAACTTGCTGTCCAAGATTGATATTTTGATCCATTTTTATGTTATCGCTTGCCAATAACATATCTGTGGACAGGATAAATATGGCAATTAGGTATGGGATAGGCCGCCGGATACGCAGCTATCTAGATTGCTTGAAATCCATTAGATTGAGATACATTATTAACATTGGCCGTTAGTGTGTTCGGCTAGTCGTGGGTGTCCTGGTTGCACCTCTGCTTACTTCTCAGGAATGAGGGCGTGACGATACATTTTTAATTTTTTTATTACATTTAAAGCAAATACAGTGGTGCGTCATCAACCGAATTAAAATTTGTTTTTCTGTTACGCGGTAACAAACAAACAAGAGGTGAACACATATTTAAGATAAATAAATGTCTGAATAACCTCTATGCATGTCCTCTGTGTATACTTTAATTAGTGTATACTTTATTCTCATAATATTTCGTAGGTAAATATCATAATTAATTTAAAAAAGACAAACCCGCTGAGTTTCTTTCGGCGAATCTTAGTGTTCTTAGTCATGGAATTTTGCAATTAAAATTTTTGAAGTGAAATCTTCTTTAGCGGCGTTGCGCACTTTTTTTGGAATGCCTAAAAACTTCTAAACTCGCGTCAAGGCACGGGGACCTGAATTTTCGTAAGACGAAAATTCGTAAGACGGCGCAGGGCGCTTGCGCGAATGTTCGTGTTGTCATGTTTGTGTACGATAGCGCAATAAATGAATATTGTATTCTGCCACAAAATAATAGTAGGTACTTTCATACTGCTAATTAAGGCAATTCGTGCAAAATTATTCCCTAACCATTCCAAAATATTAAAAATGCCCAACGTTAATATTCAAGTTTTCACTTCTGCGTGCACTCCCGGAGTGCAACCCGTCATTTTTTTATACAACTGTCCTCAACCGATTGACATACGTTATTACATTAATACTATTATGGTAAACAAGAGCTAACATGGTGGAATTAGAAGGCGGTCATAGGAACTCCTAAAAAACCCAACGTCTTTCCATTGTATGTGAGTTTGTTCGATATATTTTTAGTTATTGCTGGGAATAATTGCCAGCAGTTATCTTTAGAAATCCTATTCAAGATGTGTCAAATATATTGTGCTAAAACGATTTTTCGGAGCTAGTTAAGAGTGCCACCTCTGTGGTCCAGTGGTCCAGGTGTTGGACTTGACTGCGTGAGATCCCGGGTTCGATTCCCGGGTCGGGCAACAAAAAGAAAATTTGGTTTTTCCAATTTTCTAATTTAAAAACAATGTTGCTCGGGATTGGATATGTGCCCGGTTGGCGATAGGCTTGCCACCTATCACATTGTGGGACTTAGTATCTTCGGCTAGTCGTGGGTGCCCTGGTTGTGCCTCTGCCTACCTCTTCGGGGATATGGGCGTGAAGATATTTTAGTTAAGAGTGCATAAGGCCAGCTTCGAACTTCATCAGTATATTATAATAATTAATTATATTTAAATTCATATTATATGTGTTCTAAAAATTCTGTTGGTCTGGGCTCCTTTGCAGGATAGATCATCTGCCTTCCTGCCAGGCAGCTTGTAAAAGTCGAGCATAGGCTTTCCGTCAATAACATCGTGACATCTGACTAGAGTTTAGCAGCGACTCGCCCGGATTGGTAGGCGGTGGTACCTATTCCTGCATCCATTAAGTCAGTGCTTGCCATTGACATGTTCCGGTTGGAGGATAAGGTAGCCGAAAAATTTATTTTTGCTCGAGGTCTAACATTCCGGCCTCAGGTTGGCATCGCACCATTACCACCTTTGGTGTCTCTAAGCGGCGTGAATTTCTTACTATCAGGAAATCCGTCTGCTTATTTGCCTTCTAATACCATAAAAAAAAATAAAGAAAGAAAAAGTTTAGCTCAAAATTTTTTTACTTAAAATTTGTAAAAATTCAACCCCGCTAAAATCTATATGTAATATTACCAAGAAGCATCTCGATGATGTCATCTTTCAAACAAATGCACATCCAAATCCTTCCATCCATTCAAACACACACGCACGCACGCACATACACATACACACATACATTTAACTTATAACACCCCACTTTTTCAGTTCGGGGTTAAAAATAAATTCTAAATTAATTAGTACATGAAGGCAGAGAAATAGATTTCCTAGTAACAGATGTACTTTAGACAACACTAGGTATTCGCTTGAAACCGCAACATTGTAGAGGATCCTTTATTGCAAATTCCAAAGCGTTCCCAATTCTCTAGACTCCTGTTCAGATGTTGACGTCTTTGTTGTGGGGAGTTTGACCTAAATTGCAGCTGCTTAGTAATACAAAATAAACATCTACTAAGTATCTCCATCTATTTCTTGCTATTCAATATTACAAGTGGTCGCCCATTGGTCGAAATTTAATATTTTAATATCCAAATTTCAATATCTTGTTGATAAGAACGCCATCTTCATTTCATAACACCAAGTTAGTGCGCCATCTGTGATCTTTCAACATCAATATATTTGTTTGTGTGTGTCAAACGCATGGTAGGAGTTTTGGCGCCATCGAGAGAAAAGATGGTCGAAGTTTTTTCATAATTATTGAATTTCGTGTTAATATTGAGTGAAATTGGTCAATTTTGGTGGCATTTTGTACAATTTTGTTCAGTGAAAGTGCACAAATGAAATAATTATAAAGAAATTAGCGTATCGTATATTTTCTCGTTGCCGCCAAATCTTGTTACATGAGCTTGTGTAAAAAGGCCCCGCTTTACCCAAGAGCCTGACATGACTTACTGACGACTTACGACTGATGACTAATTAAAATTAATTGAAATTGATAAAAAATTTGATGCAAATTTCTACTTGACTAATGGCTAAATACTAACGTGAAGGCCAAAACTTAAAGAAAGAAAGAAACGCATGGTAGTGTGTAATTTTGTTTTTTGATTTAATGTACTTGCATTATTATTGAAAAATATTAGCGTTCTAAACTTCTCCTACACATAAACTATAAGTGTGCCAAATTTCATGCTCCTCCGTCAGCGAAATTTACGTAAAAGGAATCCACAGTTTTGGCATCGAGTATTAATGTACAGATTAGCAAATTTAATCACCTCGTTGGTCAAGCAAGACATTTCTGTTATAAACATAGATTACTTTTGTTTTTCAAATTTTAATACTTTTTTCCTGGACAACTTACACTAATTGAATCTAACCCCAAAGTAAGCAAGTAATATGCTTGTCTTATGGGTGTTAGTCAACGATATACATAGAAATACTTATATATACATAGAATAGATACCAGAATAAATTAATAAACACTCAGACTCGGAAATGCCGACATCTAAATGTTCATAACACAAATACCTGTCCCATCGGGAATCGAACCCGAGTCTCGCGGTTAGTCGGTGTAGTTAGGCGTATGCTTTAGCCACTCGATCTACGAGTATTTCTATTTATAGTTATTTCTATTTAATACATGTTACGAGTAATTTCGCTACTTTGGTCACAGAATTAGTAATATTACTGATTTAGGTTTAATTTTATCACATTGTTCTTTTGATACTTTCAAACAGTCCAGGAGCCAGCACAGTCTTTTTCTTACTTTAGTTTTTGGCACTAGCGTTATCAATTGCCAATAGTCAAGTTGGAATTTGAATCAAGTTATAAGTCATCAAAGAAAGTTACGTCAAGGTCATGAGGAAAGCGGTGGTCTCATTATACTTAATAGAATAGAATTTCTTTTATTTCACATAAATCCTTCATGAGGCACTTGTTTTTATGATGTTGGAAGGCAAAAAAGCAAACGGATTTCCTGATGGTAAGAAATTGACGCCGCCTAGAAACACCAAAGGTGGTAATGGTGCGTTGCCAACCTAAGGCCTGGATGTGAGGCCTCGAACAAAAGTAAGTTTAACGGCTACCTTACCCTCCGAACCGAAACACGTCAACGGCAGGCGGTGACATTACGGCGAAAAACACCCATTATTTTACACCCATATCCCCGAAGAGGTAGGCAGAGGTACAACCAAGGCACACACGACTAGCCGAAGACACTAAGTCCCACAAAGTTTCACAATGTGATAGGTGGCAAGCCTATCGCCAACCGGGCACATTTCCAATCCCGACCAACATTTATTAGAAATTATTTATTATTAGAAAATTGGAAAAATCCAATTCTCTTTTTGTTGGCCGACCCGGGATTCGAACCCGGGACCTCATGCAGCCAAGTCCAAGTTCCAACACCCGGACCGCTAGACCACAGAGGCGATTTACCCAAGTTTATCAACTAAGGTGTGGCGGCTTTAAGAAAAGATACGATAGACTAATTTATTCATTATGACGAAACAATTTAACCACTATTAAACTTTCACAAAACAAAATTATCAAAATTGACTACCAAAATGACAAATTTGTCTCAATGTTTGAACGATTTTCAATAGTTATAAAAACTACGTCCATTCTTTCTCTTGATCCCACCACAACTGTATTCAGTTTTTTAAAAGCTGACGATTGAACGATTTTCAATAGTTATAAAAACTACATCCATTCTTTCTCTTGATCCCACCACAACTGTATTCAGTTTTTTAAAAGCTGACATATTAAAAGACGGGTACTCGTATGAAATGTCAGGTTATAAATCCATATTTTATGGTATAATCTCCATGTTCTGTAACAAAATTTTCATGGCCACCAAAGACTACCTCCCAACCTTTATCCTAATAGGAATTGACTTCAAACCAAGTAAGAAACCTCTATCTTTTTTTTAAGCTTTAAACTTAATATTACATCAAAATCTCCAGGGTAAGACATATAGAGTAAGGGAAAAGCACATCTACAAAATGAATATAGTTAATTCAAACCCATCTTTCGCCATTTTCCCAAGACAATGGTTAGTAAGAGACTTAATATATTAATGTAATTTGCAAGACCTTGGCTTCAAACGTAATAAAACGCCTTCGTTACGACTGTGCCTAAACAAACGAGTCAACACATTGCTTTAAATAACACAAAGACTTTGTTAAGAAACATATTACGACAGGGTAGCATAGCATACATTATGATTACAAACTTTACTATATAAACAAACAGAAAATTACCAAAACTGCTGAAAATTTTGTGTTTACGTGGGATGCAAATTATGGATATTAAAAGTAAACTAAGAAAAAAATATAGCTTAATTCGGTAATATAGAATATATTAAGAAGAAATAACAGTATAACATTTTGACGTCACAACGTCTTATATTAGGTTGTGGCTCGGAGTCACTCTTGAAAAAGTGTAACGCCCGCTCACGTCTGTTACGATGAGTCACCGAACGAGAGAGAGGCCCGCAGGACCGGTACAATGTTTTAGTAAACAAAATATATTTCTATTGTTAAAATTTGAGCATTTCTTATTGTCATTCAATTCCTTGTTCCCATTTGTGCAATTTAATAATATTCATATCAATAAATATTCTACCGAGAAAAAGACGTTGACACGTAAAATCTTCGCCCGTAAAACCAACTTTACAGGCAACCATTTTTATATTTTACTCATGTTACTCCCATCCCCTGTGTAGAAAAGACTAAACGCTTTCGTGCTTGGCCTCGTAAGAGTCAAGCACTGGTTAAATGAGTCATCACCAACAAGACCACTGGCGGTAGAGTGCTCTGCAGCAATTTGCCCTGATAAGGTTCCGGCTCACAAAAAGACAGTCAAATATTCCGGCCCGGAGGGTAGAGTAGAATAAGGGCGTGTTCATCCCGGCCACAGGACAGTGACGCACCTATAACATATACAAGTGTCTTTTATCATCAGGAGAGCAGTTTACATATTATTTGCTGTCTTAACCTGTCAAAAGACATAAATTAAAATAAGCATACGTAGTATCTCTATCTATTTCAATATTTCTAGTTATAAACGGACTGAACTTGCTCAGCTGTTACATATTGCAGTGGCGTAGCTAGACGTGGGCAAAGTGGGCCTTCGCCCACGGCCTCGCAACTAAAGGGGCCTCGCGTTACCTGGTTCATATTTATAAATTGTTTATTTTGAATTAAATAAAAGCCTGAAAAATTTTGGGTTTACTATTCTGTATCTGAAATACAAACAATTTCTGTTGACTACGTCTGTAAGTACAGCTTCCGCAGAAAGAAGTTTTTCTAAATTAAAATTATTAAAAAATACTTAAGAAACAACATGAAGCAGGAACGACTGTCTGCTTTAGCAATAGTTTCTATCGAAGCAGAATTAGCTGCAAAAATCAATGACAAATCCTTACAAAAGGATTTCTGTAAAGCAAATGTAAATCGATAGATTTTTTTAAAAAGTCTAGGTACTGTTCTAGAGAGTAAGGCTAAAAATAGAAACTTTTTTGAACCTTTTCCCCGTGTTGGTCCGGGCTCCTTTGCAGAATAGACCATCTGCCTTTCTTGCCAGGCAGCTCGTAAAAGGCGGACATAGGCTTATCATCACTAACACCGTGACATCTGACTAGGTGGTAGAGTTTAGCAGCGACTCGCCCGGATTGGTACTACCGCCTTACCTATTCCTGCCGCCATAACGTCATGACGTATTCCGGTTCAGAGGGTATGGTAGCTTGTAAACTTACTTTTGCTCGAGGCCTAACATCCTGACTTCAGGTTGGCAACGCACCATTACCATCTTTGTTGTCTCTAGGCGGCGTGAATTTCTTACCATCAGGAAATCCGTCTGCTTGTTTGCCTTCCTATAATATAAAAAAAAAATATGCAAGTCATGATTGGTAAGACAATGGTGTAATAATATAAGTTTAAGATAAGGTTTTTAGGTAACTTTTAGGAACGAACGGAAAGGGGCCTCTCCGATGCGACTTTGCCCACGTATATATTAGTCAACGCTACGCCACTGATATATTGTGTCAAATAATGTAAGTATTGAATTTTGAAATTGGTCCGGCGTTGAACTTGACTTCTTGAGGTCCGAAGTTCGAACCCCGGATTGGGCAACAAAAGAAAATATGTATTTTCAGTTTTCTGATAAAAAAAACGTTGCCCGGGAGTAGGCAAGTGCGCGATTGGCGACAGGGTTGCCACCTATCACATTGTAGGACTTGACCCGTATTCAAGAAGCTTACTTGGCTAAGCAATGGCAAACCGCTGTGCGAAGTACGACATTTAGCTATGCCTCAGTTCTAAGTATTGTTCATGAATTAGATGGCTTGAGGTAAGAAACACATAGCTAAACGTAATTTGCATTTTGCACAGCGTTTTTTCATTACTTAGGCAAGTACGCTTCTTGAATACGGATGATAGTATCTACGGTTAGTCGTAGGTGCCCTGGTTGTGCCTCTAGCTACTTCTTCGGGGATATGGGCGTATAAATACTTTTTAAATTGTTATATCATAAAAATATCTTGCGATCTTCAACATCGCTCGGCTATACTGACGTGATAAAAGAACATCATAAATACTGGTCACGCTCTGTTTGTGAAAATACTTAGTTCAAGCGCAGTCAAACAGCCGTGCCATGTTTCCTGATAGATCAATCACATTTAGAAACGCAGTACCTCAAACGAGTATAATGTTCGTATGCGGCTTATAACTGTCCCCGTGTTGGTGTGGGATCCTTTGCAAAATAGACCACCTATTTCCTGCCAGACAGCTCGTAAAAGGCGAGCATAGGCTTACCGTTACTAACACCCGTGACATCTGACTAGGTGGTAGACTCTCGCAGTGACTCGTCCAGATTGGTACCACCGCCTTACCTATTCCTGCCGCCATAATGTCAGCGCTTGCCGTTGACGTGTTCCGGTTCGGAGGATAAGGCAAACTTACTTTTGCTCGAGGCCTAACATCCCGGCTTCAGGTTGGCAACGCACCATTACCACCTTTGGTGTCTCTAGGCGGCGTAAATTTCTTACCATCAGGAAATCCGTCTGCTTGTTTGCCTTCCATTACATAAAAAAAATCACACTCAAACTAACTCTGCTGGGGAGCATGCTCTCCAGCATTTCTACATATTAATCTTGCTAGAAAAGTATAGAAACTATTGTTTTTTTAAGAAAATTAATGTTCATTAAAAAATCATGTTAATTAATAACCCATATTTTAATTAGGAAGCCTAAAGGAAACTTCTAAGAACGCCTTGCTTTTTTATATTAGCAAAATGTCGAAAATGTAAATGTCATGTGCATCTTACATTGCTGTTAGAATAATACTTTCATGGCATTACACAGCGCACAACTTCCAGGAAGCTATTGGTGCGTCTCCTGACACCTTACCGTCTGGCACAATAAGCGATAGTCACGAGTGCTGACATTATAGCAGTAGGAGTGTATATTTTAAATGCTGTATGTTTTTATGTGCTTTACCTAAGACTATTTTAGACTGTATTGTGGTCCAATTAGTATTGTTAAAACTTTAAATTCTAAATATAATTTTTTTAATTATGTTCGGTTAGATGGAAAATTAAATAAAAATATTAAAAGACGAAATTTATGCGTACTTTGATGTAAATTTTAAAAACACTTTCTATTAGATACTACGAAAATAAATAAATAAATCTCGGTTTCGAGTCCCTACTAAAAGTTTAGTTGTAACATTAGAATCGAGATTATAAAAACATGTTAAGTGACCGTGCCTGTTTAAAGAGACAGATTTTAAGGAACAATTTGTATGCATAAAACACAAACAATACTGCATATAAGGGCAATAAGATACACGATATTTACATTCTTTGCATTGTGCTAATATAAAATAACAAGGCGTTTGAAAAAGTTTTCTATATACCTCTAAATAAATTAAAATAACCAAAACTAAAATGTAATGATTACATTTTACACGGACAATGATAGTAGCATTGGTACAGTGGTTTAAATAAAACAATTCAACTATCGTAATTTTCAAGTACAAGTTGCAGGTGGAGCATGATCTCCAGCAGATCCTTGAATCGCCTCTGTGGTCTAGCGGTCCGGGTGTTGGACTTGACTGCATGAGGTCCCGGGTTTGAATCCCGGGTCGGCCAACAAAAAGAAAATTGGATCCAATTATCTAATAAAAAAATGTTTGTCGGGATTGGAAATGTGCCCGGTCGGCGATAGGCTTGCCACCTACCACATTGTGGGATTTAGTGTCTTCGGCTAGTCGTGGGTGCCCTGGTTGTGCCTCTGCCTACCTCTTCGGGGTATGGGCGTGAAGATACTTACATACTTACTTACTTATGAGCATTATGCTCGTTGCAGGTATGCCACTTTAAGATCGGGATTTATCAGGGTGGCTCTGCTGAAGAGCTTGATACAAAAACCACATTCGTTAAGACCACCACTACGTTAAGATTTGATAATTCTCTTTTGAGGTCATGACTTCGAGGTAGTACTGTACAAGCCTTAAGAACTCTTGGACTTCTTGACCTGTCTTCTGTACTTATAATATAACTGTAGAAGAGTAAATTCTGTAAAAACCAACATAACATATTTTTAGAATTTTTGTCTGTCTGTCTGAATCATGTCTGCGATTCTGTACAGAATGTGTACTGAACCAATCGTAACAAAAATTGACTAGTACGTGCCTAAAGTACTACCATTTAAATTACGCGCTTCAGCTTTACACTTTTTACTCTTTTTACACTTTATACTTTTATTTTTAAATTGGTTGACCTAATCTAAATTTAAGCGAAGTGATTAATAATGTAATTACAACTCTATACAGATATCTTTAAAATACATTCGGATTTCCGAAGCTTGACGAATATAGCCGAAGCGCATAGTATAATTTATATCGTATACTTTATGTTCTAGAAAAGGTTATAGTATACTTTTTATTCCACTCACTAAAAGGGTTCCATGGAAGAGGAGTAAAAGTGAAAATGTGAAATGGCTATAATTCATTAAATCGTAGTCTGATTTTATTTATTCTTTTTTTGTTTTATAGTATGTGGATTACAAATCGTCCCGTTTTTTTTTTCTAAGTAATAAATTTTGTAGGTTAGAAACTACACACATAACAACACTCAGTATGATGACCCTTTAAATCCGGAAGGTACATGGCCATTTCAACGTACAGGTAATCTTAAATATACTTAAATAAGTCCTCCTGCAGGGTAGTTAGAAAGTATCGATTGACAAGTGAACGGAGTTCGCCGGGTCGGCTATCAGCATGGCAATAATTTAGACTTGCATTATATGATTAGTATTGTCAGTTTTTTTCCAGCCACTGCTATGCTTGATAGCTATCCTAGCGTATTAGGTTATATCAATAAACATTATTCATGACCATAAAGCTAGATTAGTATTGGAATTTCGCACTCCTAGCAAACACCTGGTGCCATTTCCAAATATTGCTGACTCACTCTAATATAATGATCTCTCTTTCGTTTTGACTTTTTTAATTGACATCACAAGAATCTTAGAAAGAGAGGTCAGTACATTAGAGTGAGTCAACAGTAGTTGGAAATGACATCAGAGCCCTTACCACGAGTTTACAGCTTGTCAAGTTAATACACTCGCTTCCGTCTCTGTAAATTATTTGTATGAAAACTTTGAACAGCGCCTCTATTGGCAACTAAGAGAAACACATTTTAAGAAAAAAGTGTCACAGATTTCGAGACGTAACTTACCGAACGTAATCTTTTTTTTTATGATATTGGAAGGCAAACAAGCAGACGGATTTCGTGATATTAAGAAATGCACGCCGCCTAGAGACATCAAAGGTGGTAATGGTGCGTTGCCAACCCGAGGCCGGGATGTTAGGCCTCGAGCAAAAGTAAGTTTACCAGCTACCTTACCCTCCGAACCGGAACACGCCATGACATTGTGGCGGCAGGAATAGGTAAGGTACCAATCCACCAAAAAAATTTTTTGGCGGGAAATTGCGAAAAATAAATAATTTTCTTTAGATTTAAAGATGTCACGGTGTTAGTGACGGTAAGCCTATGCTCGCCTTTTACGAGCTGCCTGTCAAGAAAGACAGATGGTCTATTCTGCAAAGGTGCCCGGACCAACACGGGGTACTCATGGTACACAGGCTCAGATTTTGTTAGAAGTGTTACCTCCAGTAGTAATATAGCTTCATGTTCATGACTGATGGAATTGTCCGACGCCTGAATGACTGAATGGACGCCATGGAATCAGGCCTATCTAACAGTAAATTCGTTTATCAAAAATATACGTTTGGTACAAACATTGTCACAGCTGCGACTGTCAAGCTTTAGTTGTTAAAACCAACTGACGAGGGTTGTTTGCGATTTATTGCTGAAAAGCTGAAAAATGTGTAGTGTAAGTCTCTTGTGTCATGTTTGTGAAGAGAATTTAGTAACGAACTAACTTTATTTTTCAATTCAACATAATTGGGACAGGAAAAACATAACGTCGTCTTAAATATAGGTACATAAGTAGATAAGCGCAATAAGCGCAAAAACCGACTCTATTAATTTTAAGTACCGCGACATTTGACTAGGTGGTAGGTTTCGCAGCGACCCGCCACTATTCCTGCCACCATAACGTCAGTGTTTACCGTTGACATGTTCCTGTTCGGAGGATAAGGTAGCCGCTAAACATCCCGGCCTCGGGTTGGCAGCGCAACATTACCACTTTTGATGTCTCTAGGCAGCGTGAGTTTCTTACGATCCGGAAATCCGTCTGCTCTTTTGCCATTCAATATCATAAAAATATATATAAAATCAAACAATATAAATTATAAAATCCAAATAAAAATATATCACTATAGTCGCTTCCTCTGTCCCTATGTCTCTTTGTATGCTTAAATTTTTAAAACTACGCAACGGATTTTGATGTAGTTTTTTTCTAATAGATAAAGTGATTGAACAGAAAGGTTACATGTTTATTTTATACCCGTGTGAAGCTGGGGCGGGCCGCTAGTTTAACATAAATCAGAAAAAAGTAATTACCTAGATATTCCAGAGAAATCGATTTGTATCTACATAAAAATAATGAAAACCATTTAAACTGAAGAAAACGGACTTCAATTACAGTATCACCTCGCAATTAATATTTTTTTCTGAAAATTAGCTGTTGATTTCAAGATGGTTCCACAAAAAATCGGCGTCGAAGATGCGTTCAGGTACAGGAAAATTTGTGCATTATTAAATATAGCAATCTCTGGCTGAGCACTCTGCTCGCCCACTAGCCCGGTAACGTTGTAAAAGCCTTCAGACAAACACAACAATAGACCTTTCGAAAAAAAAATAGTAAAAAAAAATGGATAGAGATAAAATTTAAATAGAACCACCTTGGAATCATGACCAACCTTCCAAAAAAGAACTAAGTTTGTTGTTGGCCGAATAATCGCGCAACAAACTTTCTGGCAGCTCGTAAAAGGCAATCTTGGGTTAATGAGATAATAGGTACTTATTGTTAACAAAACAGTGGTAGACATATGGAACTTATTCCTCTCACCATTGTATTTAGCAATGTCATGATAGAATCCACAGGGACATTTGGCCTATCACTAATGTTTTAGGACAGGCCACGCTTGTCGCTAGAGAATAGTATTCTTTTTCGTTAATATAAAAATGGTCGGTCTAGTGCTTCGGAGTTCGTGTTTGTTTTCATCTAGGTATATAAAAGAAAGCCGTGTTAGTTACACTATTCTTATCTGAAGAACGGCTGAGCCAAATTACCTGAAAATTGTGTATAAGGTAGCTTAGAACTGGGAGACGTCTGTCTCTATATATAGGATACTTTTTATCCCGTTCTAACTAGGAAAAACAACATTTTATTTTTTCCTACACAAATTAAATGAGTGGAACGAAGTTTGCCGATACAGCTAGTTTTTAATAAAAAACTTTAGCCAGGATAAGTGTACAGCTAGCGACAGGCTACACTACACAAGATGGAACTCAGTGTCTTCGGCTAGTCATTGCGTACTGGTTGCACCTCTGCCTACCACTTCAGGGATAGGGTCGTATGGATATTTTTTTTTCAAAAAAAATGATATATCTGTATAAACATTATTTATTACACATAAGTTATCTAATCGTATTAATTACATTATTTGTTTACAATAATCCAGCCTCTGTGTTTCAGCACGAGCTGATATCAGGAAGAGATCCCTGACAATGGTTCTTCCACCCATACCAAGCGTTGAAGCCATGACGTTTGAAGACCTTCTTAGCACATGTAGCTGCTTGTGTGATGTCATCGGCCAGAAGTGCTGAAGAAAACAGGTTTTTAGAAGTTGCCAATGCGAACCAGAATGTTGTAGACCCAATGAAATCGCGTATCGTACGTAGTTTCCATGTTCAACCTAATTTATTAACCCGTGACGGAAAAAGAAGGATGTTATAAGAATGACATGTCTGTGTGTGTCTGTTCGTGGTATCATAGCTCCTATACGAATTGAAATATGTATTTCGATTGCGGGTGTTTTGTTTAAAGAAAACTTAATCGAGGTGGTTCTTAGCTATATAACAGATAGTTTTTTCGGGGGTATTGATTTTTGTCGTCTGTGGTCTGTGTGGTAACGGACCGCTAGTCCAGTAGGACTTCACTTTTTGAGGTCTCGGGTTCGATTCCCGGGTCAGGCAAAAAAAAACTAGAAATTGTATATTTTCAATTTTCTAATAAAAATTATGTTGCCCGGGAGCTATGATTGTTATATTAAAAGACATATGACATGACATGGCATATAGGTGCGTCGCTGTTCTGTAGCCGATATGTTAAACCAATTTTTCAAGTCTACCGCCTACACTACTTTCTGGACCGGAACATCACAGTGAACATAGGCAGGCAATTTGCTGGACAGCATTCGACCATCAGTGGTCGTGTTGGCAATAATCCATTTCACCTATGCTCGCTTCGTATGAGCTGCTAGGCAGAGAGGTAGACGGTGCGTGCAAAGCGGACCAGCACAAACACAACAAAACTAACCGGTGTCGGAATGAGACAGCCCCGTTAGTAATTAAGCTATTTTTTTATTTTATTATTAGAATCATAATAATAGCTGGCGCGGACCGGTAACACTGCCTTACCCAAGCTTCACCACTGTCGTGTTCCGTGAGCGAGGATACGCTATTAGGGAAAAACAGCACACAGTCTGAGATTTTGGTCATTACATATTGACGCACCAGTAACATTTAAGGTGGCTATAGGCGTCAGTCAAAACATCAGAAACACCTTAGCATAACATCTTTAGGGTCTATAACTTGCATTTCTAATAATCGTGAGATCTACATGTTCATTTTAAAGTGAAATGTTAATAGGATGACAGTATTACCTGAACAAGTGACATGACAGTCCTTTCCCGGAGTGCTGGTGTTGCTGCACCAGTATTTGTCGTTGATTTGGAACAGTCCATAGTCCCGGGAGCCATTCTTATTTACTTTTCCGATTCTGTCTGTTTGACGGCCGCTCTCATTTTCCACCAGACATACCCCTAAAAGAAAAAAAGTGTAGATACTTAAACCTTCAAGTTTCACCTTAAATTTTAATACTGTACACTAAGGTACACTATTGTGTCAAGTGCTATTAAGTTATAAATATAGATGGCAGCACATGCTTACATACAAAAAACAGATCCTCAAAATTAATTGATCCAATAAACACTTCTGAGGTAATTTTAATTATTGTAAAATTCTCTTGTCTACATATTAAAAAGTTGTATAAATCTGTGACAAAGTACACTCTAGCTGATTGTACCAAAAACACAAGGACTTATTTCACAAGTCTATGTCTTACGGACGTCGCTCAAAATAAACTATTATACCTATATTAAAAGAAAAAAAAATTAATGAGGAGATCCAAGAACAGTTAGAATATCCTGTACAAACTGTACCAGTAACTAAACCTAAACTAGTTAAACTGCACCACAAAACATTTACCCGAAGCGCATAGGTAACCAAGTTTTTAGTACCCGCTTAATGAATCCTGTACCTGGAATGTACCTGGACGACCAAGCTTTGCTCGGTATTTTTATTTTTACTGAATCATGTTTCTATTTAAATTATAATATTGCAACGATTCATTACTGCCTAAACGCGCGGATAAAATATGTTTTCTCGAATTACTTAACCATATTTTTAAAAAAGGGTTTATTTCTGAAAACATAAAAAATAATAAGAATTAATTTTAAAAAATAAGTAAAATAAAAACAGTTATGCTGAAAAGCTGGGCACTCTCAGCTGATATCCATACATCTCGCACCGGTCATTGAACTCGAGCAAGAGATTATGTAATTTGATATTACATATAACTGGTATAATTGAGTTATTTTAATTCCTTTTTTATACATAATTTTAACTATGTTATGCAGAATCTTCAGGCACAGTTTCAAGCAATAATTTGATTTCATTATACCTGACAGTATACACCTAATATATACACTACCCAAACTCTTGGTAGTTTAGTAGTGCAATTTTATTAGCATTAGTTGTTTCAGCATCCAATAAATTTGAACAAAAAAATATTTCAAAAATATAATCTAAATCAAAGTTTCGAATTTTTTTCTCTATTCATGCAACACGGCAAAAACGAATAAACTAATTTCTATTTTTCGGAGGGCGTGAATCCAACTAAAAATTTAGGATATGTTAAATCTATCCGTCAAGTAAGAAAAAAAATGACTTAAAAGACAGGCGCACCCGTGAGCTTTGTCTTTATCTTTTAATCCAACTATTACAAAAGAATATCAAACAGCACCCTTAAAAAGAACCTTAGTTGAGTAATAGTCATTATTATCCTTACAAATGACAACCGTTCGTCAACCTAACATAAACCTCAATTGATCCACCACTCACAACCAACGAGATCATCAATTTAATAATTTAGTAAAATTATATATACTTACAATCGCGCAGCTTATTCTCTGGAAACCCATGACTTCTAAGCTGCTGCACCAACTGACACCTCGTGAAGGTAACACCTTCACAGAATGACGCTACTGCCAACACCATAGCAAGCACTACGAACTTCATCATTATAGCAAGCAGCAATGCAAATTCAACTACGCAGAAGAAGACGAACTTGTAGACTGTAATCCGTGCTTATAACTGCATGCTTTTATATTAGTAGACTATATGCGGGGAATCCTTTTATCCAAGTTTGAAGCTAATCAATTTTGCAATAACAATTAAATAACATATTTGCAAACATAAATAGTTGTTATCAATATTTCTACATTGCGTACCACAATATAGGTATTGGTAATGTTTACTATCAATATCGCCACTAGCAACTAAATACATAACAATATAGTATTCGTCTACGTCTATAAGCTGTAATAATGTCTCAATTTTAACTTTTTTTTTCTTTTTTAACAGAAAACTGGTAAAAAATGTCATGGTTTTGGTTTCCATGCAAGTATGTGTGGGTTTCTTTGTTCAATTATTCCTAACTTCAGGATATTTGGATGGATTTTGTTTAATTCATTCTTTATTAAAGTATTGGTCTACATTCGTGATAAAAATAGTTTTGATTTGTTAGTGTGTTAGTTAATAATAAACTCCACATATATTAGACCGAATTCAATTTCTTGTCATTATGTAGTATAAACTATAAATATTTCCAGACAACTTACACAAATTGAATCTAACCCTAAAGTAAGTAAATAATATGCTTGTATTATGGGTGTTAGTCAACGATACAAGTACATAGAAAAACTTAAATAGATACCGGAATAAATTTAATAAACACCCAGACTCGCAAAAACAGACACCTAAATGTTCATTACACAAATGTCTGCCCCCGTCGGGAATCGAACCCGAGCCTCGCGATTGGTCAGTGTAGTTAGGCGTACAAGATACAGGGTATAAAGCAATTGCCAAAAAACACTTGAGTGAAAAATAATGTTTTTATTTCTGTTTTCATTATAAATTTACTTAATTTATACACACGTTTTTTGTAGTTAACACTTGTACTTATCCACAATATACTTTATTTAACACTTTCTGTTACTTTCTAGCCAATCGGTTTCACTTTAAAAAGTGCAAAAAAACGTGTGTATATAATGAAATTCCACCAAGTGCCGACGATAGACGATAGCAAGTATAGGTTCTATTATACTTAATTTTAAAACACTAATGTCCGCAATCACAGGCATCAATTAAATTTTAATCAGCCATGTCGACATTTTGTAAGCAAAATGGTCG
The DNA here is from genome assembly GCA_002245475.1 of Calephelis virginiensis. Lineage (NCBI taxonomy): Eukaryota > Metazoa > Arthropoda > Insecta > Lepidoptera > Riodinidae > Calephelis > Calephelis virginiensis. Next base: position 24,864 of record NJDC01002555.1, read on the forward strand.
TCGAAAAAAACGTCTCTGTAAGTATATAACACTTATACTTAAATTGTGATATAACAAGTTATGCTAATAATCAGTATTCTATAATCTCTACCTATCCCGCAAGGTTTGAAAATATGCATGTATTTAGTATGATGGAATTCACGGACCCACGCTATTCGCGTCTATGTATCTCGCTAGTTTTCTTCGATTTTCCCAAGTTTTTTCCTCTTTGACAAGATTATTTCATCTTTTTTTATGATATTGGAGGGCAAACAAGCAGACGGATTTCGCGGCCTGACCTGACCGACCTGAGGCCGGGTTGTTAGGCGCCGAGCAAAAGTAAGTTTACCGGCTACCTTATCCTCCGAACCAGAATACGTAATGACGTTATGGTGGCAGGAATAGGTAAGGCGGTGGTACCAATCCGGGTGAGTCGCTGCGAAACTCTACCACCTAGTCAGATGTTACGGTGTTACTGTCGGTAAGCCTATGCTCGCCTTTTACGAGCTACCTGGCAAGAAAGGCAGATGGTCTATTCTGCAAAGAAGCCCGGGCCAACACGGGGTATGTTTTTCACTTATCTTGACGACCTCATCATGATAATGAAAAAGTATGCATGTAACACGATATATATATATATATACACGACTCGACCTCCTTTATAAGAGTCGGTTAAAAATAGGGGTAAGTGACTCAAAACGGACAGCATAAGACATTTTAACATTTTACAATTTTTTGTCTTTTGTCTATTTGTCTGAGTGGTTTTTTTATGATAATGGAAGGCAAACATGCAGACAGATTTTCTGATGGTAAGAAATTCACGCCGCCTAGAGACACCAAAGGTGGTGATGGTGCGTTGCCAACGTGAGGCCGGAATGTTAGGCTTCGAGCAAAAGTTAGCGACCGGACAGCGAATCTACTGAACCAATCGTGACAAAATTTTGCAAGTACGAACTGTGTGTTCCGAGAAAGCTTGTACACTGTTTTTATCTCGTTTGTTGTAGGGGTTCCCGTGAAAGTTAAGATGTAAATTTGGCTATAAATCAATTTAATTCGATTTCATTCGTTTGTTTTGTAGTATGCGTTTTACAAATTATCTCTTATTTTTCCCAATTCATCAGTTTTATAGTTTCGAAATCACAGACATAACATTCAGTTAAATAAACGAAACAATTTAAATCCGGAATTAAGAGGTCATCTGAAGCTGGTGATTATAATTTGTAATAACTTCTAATTATCAATGCGAAATTTTGTCTGCCTGTTCCGATTCTATTTTCTAATTTTAATCGGATTAGCGCTTAGGTACTGCAGATACTCGCTAACGAAATCGCGGATACAAGTAGTCTATTATAAGCTTAGACTTCATGGTGTGCACATTACAAATATGGACGAGTATGGAAAGTAAGCATAGTTGATAAAATATTTACCTACTCTCCAAGTAATAGGTTCGTCATATTAATTTTTATCAGTCCAAATGCATAGTCGCCCATTGCTCGAAATTCAACCATAATAAATCTTAATGTCTTGTTGATAAGAACGCCATCTTCATTTCTCAAGACCAACTACTTTGTATCCAAACTGTATGATTATAGTTTGTGCGCCATCTGTGATCTTTTATCATTATCATCAATATATTTGTTTGTGTGTATGTCAAATGAATAAAAGTACGTGTAATGTTCTATTTTCTGAATTAATGCATTTTGTAAACATTATCATTAAAAAAATAGCGTTCTGCACTTCTCCTACACATAAACTATAAGTGTGCCAAATTTCATACTCCTCCGTCAGTGCAATTTTCGTAAAGAGGTCAAAATCTTTGCTTAGCGTATAAATATATACGAGTAGATAAGTAGGTTATCTCATGGCGGCGGTTAATTCCAGAAAAGGATGAATACGCTCGTGGCATCTTAGAAAGATCGTGGATACTAAAACAACGTAATTACTCGTCTTGGCGTGACCTTCGCTGCTACAGCCAGGGCTTGAAATACCGGTATTTTTAGGAACCGGTATTAATGACCTTGAAGCAATACCGATACCAAGGCGTTACCTGTACTGTTTGTACCGGTACCAGACTTAATACAGGTATTATTGACTTAAGGGTTCTGGTACCGGTACTGTTTAAATAATACCGGTACTAGAAAACATATTACTTATTATTTTTTCTTCAATCGAAGACATCTCTGTTCATTGATGAGAAATTAAAATAATACCGATACCTAAAACGGAAAATTGGCAACGTCGCACTTGTATTTAAAGGGTACCTTAATTTGATACCGGTTTTTATCGGTAATAGTACCGGTACTTGTTAGATACCGGTATCGGGTCGGTACCGGTATACGAAGTACCAGTACTCACTTTCGAGCCGGCATCCAGGTATCGAAATGGTAAGAACCGCTAAATACCGGTACAGAACCTGTACTTTTCGTACCGGTTCCAAGCCTTGGCTACAGCACCGCCAAAACCGTCCGTCGATGTGCACGTTTATGTGAGTGCCATTTCGAACGTTCGTGGGTAGTTTACATAATGGCGGTAATTCTGCTGTTCACAAAGTAAACTTATTTTAGATGCATGCTGTCGTTTTCAAATGAAACAAAACAAAAGAGATGGAACGTTTAAGCCATGTCAATAGTCAGGTTAGGCCGAACATGTCAAATTGTGATGTCTTTAATTATCGTTTTGCGAGTGATAGATTAAACGTCTGTAGAAATGACGTGTACGATCTAATTTCACAGCACTAAAAGTGTTTTGTCTCTTTCTGTAACTTTCGTTGAAAGAAGACAGCGATAACTCAAAATTACTTTAGTGAGAGCGCAACAAAATTACCACCATTGTTTCATATTGTATGTATTGTGGTATATGTACCTACGTATCGGCACCTTTATTTAGTACACAAATATTATTTGTTAAGGAACTCTAAAAATAGTTATATGTTCATCAATTAGTACCAATCTACGAACTAGCCTTTGGGACTTTATTCCGGACTAAACCGAGACTGAATTACGACGAGGGTTGGTTATTTCCCATTGATTGAGCTTAATAGAGGCGCTGTAACTAGGCTAGGGTTTTTCCCAGTAGACCTTCGATCAATATGACCCATAAAGATACACTCAGCTACAGAATAATATTTAATTATTTCTATCTGGCTGTTAGCAAGCGACTTCGTCAATTTTGGATTTGGCTGAGATATTACTGGTTAACTTTAACTCCTATTATAAACCCTTGGCGCTGATTTTTGAAAAAAAGTATCGAGTATTAAATACGAACCTTACATTTCATCACAATCTGTCTAGCGGCTTAGCCGTGAAAACATACAGACAACCAGACTAAAAGACAGACAGACTTTTGCATTTATCATATTAGTATGAAGAGTATGGAAATTAGTATGACTTAATGATTAGCTGTTGCCCACAACTTCGTACAAAGGTTAAAGTCAGTTTTCGTGGTTAGTGCTGGGGGATAAAGATAGGTCATGATACCTACCGATTTGGTCCCATATTAATTTTATAATGATCCGATTAGTGGTTTTTGAGTAATACTTTACAGTGTATATATTTTTCACTTCTGTTTACGACCTCATAATGTACCTATAAATTCTATAGTGAAAAATGTTCTTTAGCGAGAATTAAAAGTCTTATTTATTTTTTTGTTTACAAGTTCACACGAAAATACTGTAACTAATCCTAATAAACCTTATGGGAGAGCATGAAATAGATTACATACTAAATAAAAGTATGCTCACTCCGATATCCCCGAAGAGGTAGGCAGTGGCACAACCAGGGCACCCACGACTTGCCGAAGATACTTAGTCCCACAATGTGATAGGTGGCAAGCCTAACGCCAACCGGGCACATATCTAATACCGGGCAACGTTATTTTGCACTTTGCATTACGCATTGAACCCGAACTTTATGATCCCAAAATAACATCAGTCCCTTGCCAATGTCAAGTTAGAGTTCCAAGTGTGGAACTGGAACTTTAAGGGCCTAAAGTTATGGAACCCAAACCTTAATAAACCAATTTACGCAATAGAACTCAACGGAACTACCTAGTTGTTCATTCTTTGGCAACTGGCAAACGAAATGAGATAGCCAATGTAAAGATACTTACAGTTAGTAGTACACTAAAGTATAGTAGTAAAAATACTTGGCAAAACATGGCACTCACACACTTAAAAGTCCATCATTGATCTGGAACAAGCTGCACTCGAGCGACTCGTCAGAGTTTACTGATTCCACCATATGTGACCAAAGTTCACCATGAATTAATGAATAAATGAATGAATGGATGAATGAATGAATGAATGATGAATTAATGAATATACACTTTATTATGCACCAAAATTTAAAAAATAATACACACTTTCACTTTTTTGTATGATATTGGAAGGCAAACAAGCAGACGGATTTCCTGATGTTAAGAAATTCACGCCGCCTAGAGACACCGAAGGTGGTAATGGTGTAACCTGAGGCCGGGATGTTAGGCCTCGAGCAAAAGCAAGTTTACCGGTTACCTTACCCTCCGAACCGGACCACGTCATGACGTTATGGCAGCAGGAATAGGTAAGGCGGTGGTACCAATCCGGGCTAGTCGCTGCTAAACTCTACCACCTATCCGTCAGATGTCACGTTGTTAGTGACGGTGAGCCTATGCTCGCCTTTTACGAGCTGCCTGGAAAGGAAGGCAGATGGTCTATTCTACAAAGGAGCCCGGACCAACACGGGGAAAAAACTTAACTTAAACGGGGAGAAAAATATTTAACTGGTGTACAAAGGGCTTTCCTTCTTTACTAATCAAATCTCTGGCGTAGAAGGTTATTAGTCTAACACATACATTCTACACAAATTCTTCAGAGAGGCATATAGTAACAAATATCAAAGATAATAATATTTAAAGCACCTTATGGTTTTATAGGTAGAGGACTGGCTCTCCTGGTGGTAAGACACAACCTAATATTACCGTTGCCTAAGATATTACAGGTGGAAGTTACTGATGCGGCATTATCTTAACCAGCCAGGACTTAGTCACGTATTCAAGTCTACAGTTACTCTACCCTCGAAGTCAGAACACAACAATAGCGAGCACTGACGTTACGGCTGTAGAAATAAGTAAGACAATTTTATCAATCCAACCAAGCTGCTTCACAACATTCTATCTAGTTATGACTATGGTTATAATAGTGGGATAGCCCAGTTACCATCATGACCAGCGGATGAAAGTGTCGTCACTAACCGACATCGACACACTTCAAATAATTTGCATCCTTTAAAATCAAGTCAAACCGAAATTTATCTAGAGGTAGGTAGGTATTTATTTAATTACTAGCTGATGCAGCGAACTTTGTTCACTTTGCACTAAATACTCTTTCTTGCCAGCAGAGGGACTAGAAAGTTATGTATGTACTCGTATATGTAAGTGTATGTTCAAACAGTTTTCTACATTTCGAATTTAGAGTTGTGCGGTAACTTTATAAAACGAATGTTGAAAAAACGGATAAATCAAATCGGAATGCGCGTTAATAAATTAAAGGCCAATTAACATTTTGACTTTTAAATTTTTTTCATGAGTTAACCCTTTAGGTAACAGGATAAAAAGTAACCTGTATACTTTATAGGAATATATTGTATGGTAGTACTATTTAAATTATGCGCTTCGGCTATACTCTACAAGCTTCGGAAATTCAAATGTATTATATAGATATCTATATATAGAGTTGTTATTACATAATTAATCACTTCGCTTAAATTTAGATTAGATCAACCAATTTAAAAATAAAAGCATAAAGTGTAAAGCCGAAGCGCATAATTTGAATAATAGTAGGTACTATCTGATAACTTTCCTTATAATCAGTTCAGTACCTAGATGTAGTAGATTATAATAGATTATAGATTGTAGTAGTAGATAGAAATTCTGTAAACGCCAAAAATGTGTTCTGCAGTCCATTTTTAGTCGCTTACACTTATATTAGACACAAAACACTTTTAGTGCTGTCAAAGTAGTCTGTACACATTTCTACTGACCTCTAATCTCGGAAAGCGTTGCATATAAAGTCATAACGTGACAATTTCGGACTAATCTGACATTTCTAAATTGTTCCATCACTTTTGTTTCTGTTTCATTTGAAAAGGATAGCATTCATCTTATACACTATACAGGGTTACTTTGAAAGGACCGGCCAAATTTAAATTTAAGGATGTTTATGCTTAAAAGGTAATAGGTACCTTCACTAGTTGTCACACTACAACATACCTAGTCACCAGACTGCGGTCGGTGGGAACCAGTTTTATGCCTCTTGTATTTTGAGTTGGATAAAAATTATAAATTGATTTTTTTAATTTTCAATTACTTCATACATCGAAAGTGTCATCGATTTCGAATTGTTTCTCAAAATTTGGCTGGTACTTTTAATGTTACCCTGTATGTGAAAATGAATCCTCATTTTCCGCAGTCATCGCATAACGACTGAACGAATGGAATAATTTTGCTATTTTTTGTGTTAGTTCTTGTTAGGAATAGGTTCATATGAAGAGTAAAACCGGTAAAATTGCAGGTGAAACAAGAAAAACAATATTCCATTTTTTTTCATAGAAACTGCAGTTAGTAGCTGTTAACGAAAAGAAGTTCGCCGGGTCGACTAGTCTAAAATAAGTTTCGTTTGCACACAGCAGAATCACTACCATT
>NJDC01002555.1:31673-50477 GCA_002245475.1 Calephelis virginiensis
AACCGTTCAGGCGTGATGCGATGACTTTATAATACGGAGGTCACACTATACGTTTTGCGTAACTCAGAAAAAACAATATGTTATGAACAAAATATTATGTTTATTGCTTTTCAAAATAATCTCCTTTACATTTTAAACAGTTTTTCACGCGAACCATTTTTTAAACCACAAATCTACACAGGGTGCTAGGTCGGGGCTGTGCCCAGGATGAGTGACGAGATATACTTTTTCGGAAGCTAAAAATAACTTTGTTTTGTTGGTCGTTCATGAAGAAGCGTTATCATGGTGTAGGAGAATGCGGCTTTTGGGTCGTGGGTAAACAAATGGTAGAATACCACTCGGCATTAACACTCTTTTGATCTTCAAGTGGAATTGTACAGATGGGACCCGAATCCGAGAAAAAAAACGCGATCATTTTTTTAATAACGTTTCTCGCCTGACTCACTTTTGTTGGCCTGTTCTCATATTCAAACACCCATTCACAAGATTGCTGTTTTTTTTTCGTGTTCAAAACAATAGATCAACGTTTTGACTCCTGTGACAATGTCATAAACAGCATTAGAATGTCCGTGGTCGTACCTCAGTAGCATCTGTGAGCACCATTCCACGTGAGCCCGGGATCCAACGACAACAAAGTTTACGAACTTTCAATTCTTCGTGTAAAATTTTCTGAATTTGGCTCATACTCATCCTTAAAGTCCTCGAATTATCTCACAGATAATCCGGGAGTTTTCTTCAATTAACCGGTTAACAGTAGCCACATTATTTTCGTTGACAGCAGTTGAAGGGTGTCCTTTACGAAATTCTCATGTAAAGAATCTCAACCTCTCAAATTCAGCAAACAATCGGCTCACGGTGCTCAAACAAGGTGCTTCTCTCCCAAAAGCATTCTGAAGACGAGCGGCACAGTCTCGCGGAGAAAGAGAACTTTCAAAATCATAAAAAATCATCACCCTAAAATCTTTTCGACTTAATTCCATTTTCGTTGCGTACGTAGAACTTTGATGTGCGATAAAAAAAACAATTGACAAATTATTTACCGCCATTTTTTTTTATTACTAAGAAGGTTGCAACGTTTTAAAAATATAACATTCGAAATTCAAATAGTTCCGATTAGCTAGTAGTGCAAAACTTGTAGTGTGCCCCATGTACTTACAGATATTTAAAAATGGACTTAAAAGTAAATAAATCAAAAGCGACATACTTTTCTCTAGTGAAAAAAGAATAAATCAAATTGGACTACGCGTTAATTAATTACAGTCCAATTTATATTTTGACCCCTCTCCCACAGGAAACCCTTTAGGAAGCGAGATAAATAGTATCCTATAACCTTCCCCTAAATATAAAATATATATCTACCTACTCGTTAAACTTCGTTATTGCCGGTTCAGTAGATTCGGCTTTTTTTATTATAATGGAAGGCAAACAAGCAGACGGATTTCCTGGTGGTATGAAATTCACGCAACAAAAGGTGGTAATGGTGGGATGCCAACATGAGATCAGTATATTGGGTTTTGAGCAAAAGTAAGACATTGAGAATATTTTAAACAATAGACGCTATGCGACTAAAAAAGGGCAGTATAATACATTTTTCGCCTCATGTGCGATTTTGTAGATCATCTGCCTTCCTTCCAGGCAGCTTGTCAAAGGCGAGCATAGGCTTGCCGTCACTAACATCGTGACACCTGACTAGGCAAGGGAAGGGAAGGAATAGTAAAGTTTTGCAGCGACTCGACCGGATTGGTACCACCGCCTTGCCTATTGCTGTTGCCATAACGTCATTGCTTGCCGTTGAAGTATTCCAGTTCGGAGGGTAAGGTAGCCGATCCCCCCCAAAGGACCAACCCTTGTCGAGGCGTGGCGGCTAAGTAACCGGGGTCGTACCAGGACCCCGGCGAAACCAATTAAACCAGGCGTACTGAGGCCGCTCGTTAATACCCCTCTCTGCCTAAGAGGGGACAAGAGGAGCGGACAAGAGTGGTGAGCTTTTAAGCCCGCATGGGATGGCGGTAGTGAGCCCGCGGAGGAGAGGGTTGGGCATTCCATCTTACCCGCTGGTACGGCTGGTACGGGGGTACCTGTCGCCACTGGAATCCCGAAGTGGTGCAACACTTCTGACGGCACCCTCAGTTTAGAGGGGCTAACTATTAGCGATCGAGTGATCTGGCGCCGCTGGGGCTGTGGATGTGTGCGAAAGCGTTCCCGCAGCTCCGGTACCTGGCGAAGGAGTGGACATCGTCAGGTTATAGTCAGTAAGAGTCCGACATAACCCGTCACTTCGTCACAAAGTGGGTATCCATGAGGATTGCCCCACGAAAAAAAAAGAAGAAAAAAGGTAATAATGTACACGCCACACGCAACAAGGTTGTCTATTACTATCAGAAGAGCCTTGTGCTTTCTTATAAGGCTTAAAAAGTCAACTTCATATTTCTCAAGAACGATAGGTTATAGTCCTGGCTGCCGGGGTGTTTGTTTTGCCATATAATTCTCCCAACTGTTGTATGAACATTGAAACATTGTGTACATAATTAAATAATTACTTTTATAAATATTTGCACACCACAATGTGGTAGAATATGTTGGAAAGGAAATAATTTTGTAACAACTTCAACACGCATATTCCGCAAATAAATATATTTTCTTTCTTTCTTTCTTTTTCATAACTTACCTAATCATGTGTAGTTATAAGTAGGTACTTTTTACAAAATAGTGCTAACTAAACAGTTTTCCTTGTTGTTGAACCGATTTAGTTAGGTCCGCTTCAGTTAGTTTCAGATATTGCTTTTAATAAGTTTTGGTAAAATTAAACTGTTTTTACTTTGAACATTTGTTTATAGTTAGTAATCTCACATCATTCTTGAATAAAAGAGGCTATATCTCATCTATCATTAAGTTTAATAATGTTGAAGTCAGCGTAATCGAAACTTCGTAATAAAATGGCTCAGCTGGCTGGAAGAAATCGGCGTACATATATTTATTACCTACATAAAATGCTACCATGCCATACCATACATAAAATGCTACCATGAATCACCTTCATTAAAATTCTGCAGGCGCATTTTAGGGACAGCCCCTGTTCCCGCTTATCAAAAGTCTATGACCTCGCTAGTTAGGGCTACCACTACTCAGTTGTTTTGTTACCCGTCTGCAACAAAGGACTATACATATAAGTTTGTAAATATTTAATAAGATTCAATTGTGTTAGCAACCCTGTCTAAAAGAAATTATTTTAGAAGAGTTTCGAAAGGGTTATCGTAAGGCTTGTACTTGTGCTTTTGTGTGTGTGTGTGTGTGTTTGCGCGCGCGCGTATGCGTGTGCGTGTGTGTGTGCAAGTGCAAGTGCATTGAGCATTGTGCTATCGACTAATTTCAATAAAACAGTTATCTGTAACTACATAATGCGATTTGTTTCTAATATTACATTATTGTTATTTCTTTGAAAAATAAAAGAAGTTGTCTGGTAACTTATATAAAGCAGCCCTCTTAGCTTCGACAGATTATTAAAATTGGTCGTTAGTAGGTTATTTATATGTATTCTAAAGAGTTTCTCAAATCCAGCTATAAAAATACCCGCATGAAACCCCTTTTAAGGGTAAGGTGTTACAGGCCCTGTACGTATTTTTGATTTCCTTTCAGTATCAAACAAAATCAGTATTTATGATATTTAAAGCATCTTCACGCCCATATCCGAAATCCGAAAAATACCCGAAGGGGTAGGCAGAGGCACAATTAGGGCACCCACGACTAGCCGAAGACACTAAGTCCAACAATGTGATAGGTGGCAAGCCTATCGCCAACCGGGCACATTTCCAATATCTAGCAATTTATTTTTATTTGAAAATTGGAAAAACCTAATTTTCTTTTTGTTGCCTGACCCGGGTTTCGAACCCGGGACGTCATGCAGTTAAGTCCAACAACTGAACCGCTAGACCACAGAGGCGATTTCTGAATACTGACCTAACTTGTTTAATTTGTTCTTGATTATTTTTCCACACAAGTTTAATTTTGAAAAGATAACTTGATAAGGGAGGGTAAGCGGCTTCGTCACGTAATGTCGAATGCTTTAAAATGCCTGTCTGTCTGGATGGAATAGATGGATTGTTACGTTTTCCCGCTCAAACTACTGAACGGATTTAGATGAATCTTTATGGGAATACAGTTTATATATTAGAATGACTTGGGATGCCCGACAGGAATAATAGATAACTTACAAGGTGGTAGATTGTCGCCGTGACTCGCCCGGATTGGTACCACCGCCTTACCTATTCCTGCCGCCATAATGTCAGCGCCTGCCGTTGACGTGTTCCGGTTAGGAGGGTAAGGTAGCCGGTAAACTTACTTTTGCTTCCTAACATCCCGGCCTCAGGTTGGCAACGCACCATTACCACCTTTGGTGTCTCTGGGCGGCTTGAATTTCTTACTATCAGGAAATCCGTCTGCTTGTTTGCCTTTAAATATCATAAAAAAAATCTTTGAAAGGTAAGCCCGCTTTTTGTATGATGTTACATATTACGCACTAATTTTATTACTGTTTTGTATACAATAAAATATCAAATAAATAAATTGTTGTAATAACATCGCCTCTTTGGTTTATTACTCGGGTCAGCAACTCACAATTTGAATTGTTATATGTTTAAAAACAATGTTGCCCAACAATCGCTTCAATGAACTAAGTATCTACTGCTAATCATGAGCGTCTTTGTCGTTAATCTGTCTACCTCTTGAGAATGCCGACGTGAAGATACTTATTATTTATTTTAAGCATACAAACATCTTTTTGTAACAATATTTATAGAGATGTGACCCGTTTTTATTACTTCTAGATAAGCTCAACTGGTACATTACCTTACTTAACTTTGTGTATTGTGAATGTCATGTATTATCTTGTATACAATATAATTAAATAAAGAGGACAAATAATTTACAGTATTTTAAATACGATTAACGCAACATAACAGACAACAAAAATAACACTTAGGTACCTCGTAATATTTAACCTCTGTGGTCTAGCAGTTTGGTGTTGGACTTGACTTCATGAGGTCTCGCATTCGATGCCCTGATCGGGCAACAAGAGAAAATGTATTAATTCAATTTTCTATGTTGAAGATACGTTTGCCACATACCACATTTTGGTTCTACGGCTAGTCGAGGGACTCTCTAACTTCTGCTCTCCTCTGACTAGGTACCTCTGTCGGGATGCGGGCATGGCGCGAAGATATTTTTTAACAAATATAATTAATATTATTAACTAGCTGTTACCCGCGGCTTAGCCCGCTATAAGCTGAGATGTAATGCTAGGGAATCACAGCGCGGTTTTCACCCGCACCCGTCGCATTTGCACACCCGCGGCTGCTCTAGAATGTAGATTTATATGCAAAAAAAAAGTAACAGCACATTTCATGACGCATTTTAACTCATAAGCGCCGTAAGCCTTCTCTAGCATTCTCATTGACTATGAACACGAAATTCCATTGGGTATGTAAATTTTAAGACAAATTCTTTGTTCGATGTTTTTAGCCAGTATTAAAATACGCAATACACAATAAATTTAACCAAACTGTATTTGTAATAAATAACAGTTGCATAATAAACGCTGCGCCATAATGGAATGGAAACGTACAATCTAACAACAAAAAACAAGTGTACCAATCTAAGAACAAAAAATAAAATTTTGAATTTGGAACCATGAACAAATAATCAATTTCCGACACTTTTTTGACAATGTCTTTTAGTTGTAACACAAACCAAACACAAGCTATCAATGTGTGTTGTACAATTAAAATGTAGTGGTAATATGATACTTAGTCCGGTAAGAATAACAAACAAATTACATGAAAAATGATTTTTTAATATACAACTTAAATCCACAATGTTTTATTTATATACTTCTTAACTTCTCTTCGATTTGCTTCTTAGATTCTTTAGCCTTTTTGAGTAACGCATCCTCCATCGATTTTAACTGAAATAAAAGAAATATGATTAATTTTTACGAAACATTTTGCGCCAAACATTGTTATGGTATACCAAAATTTAAAAACGAACGTGGCTAATTTTTGTTACAAATTTTAGTTGATATACAAGGAATATTTTATGGAGAGAGAAACACTGGGAACATTATAGGAAAAATAACAAAACACCTCATTTTTTCTAAACTGTTACAAACTCTTAACGTTATGAAGTAAGAGATTCGTTGGGCCAGTTATAATTTACATAAAAAAAATGAAGCAAACAACTTCGCTCGCCTATTTTAACGTACTACTGAGACCTTAACATCTTTCCCAGTATCTTTAAAGTACAGCTTCATCTTAATTTGTCTAGCGATTTTACCGTAAAAAATTGTTAATACAAGGCAGCATTGAGATAACTTTCTTTTCTTTCTTCACAAAACATTTGCATTCAAAATATTAACAAATGTAATTGAAAAAAATCTAATAAGAAAATTCATTATAGTAGTAGTAGTAGTAGTAGTAGTATCTTCACGCCCATATCCCCGAAGAGGTAGGCAGAGGTACAACCAAGGCACCCACGACTAGCCGAAGACACTAAGCCCCACAATGTGATAGGTGGCAAGCCTATCGCCAACTGGGCACATTTCCAATCCCGACCAACATTTTTTTATTAGAAAATTGGAAAAATCCAATTTATCTTTGTGTTGGCCGAACCGGGATTCGAACCCGGGACCTCATGCAGTCAAGTCCAACACCCGGACCGCTAGACCACAGAGGCGATAAAATAAAATAAAATTCATTAGACACTTGTGTATACTGAAATAAATTTAGTAAGCACCCGTAATACGAAGTACATGCATCTATATTTATCATACCACTAGCCTCTGTCGAAAATAACAGTGAAGAAGCACCTATACATGTAGTATATTGACTGAGAAAGGCAGTCCATACTAATATTATAAATGCGAAGGGCTATTTGTTTGTTATGTTTTCAAAACTAAATCTCTCTAACGATTTTAATAAAATTTCAAATTTGAATAGGTATACATTATTTTTAGCCATTCATATAGGTATACATTAACATTTAAAGACTTAAATGTAATATTTGCATAATTTTTCGTCAAAACAACCTCCAAGAAACTACTTCGTCGGGTTATAAGTCCTGTCACATGGTTATTGTTAATCATTACATAATATAAAACAAAGTCGCGTTCTCTGTCCCTATGTCCCTTTTTTTACTAGATAAAATGTTTAAAGGTAAAGTTTTATGTGTATATTTTATACCCGAGCGAAGCCGGGGTGGGCCGATAGTTAATAGTAATCACCTATTTATATTAAGAATATTAATTTATTTACAAAAATGAACTGAATAAAATGTGCCTTCTTATGTTAATTACGTTTACTCAAAATCGCCTCTGTGGTCTAGAGGTTCAGTTGTCGGACTGCTTGAGGTCTTGGGTTCGATTCCCAAAAACAAAGAGAAAATTGTTTTTTTCATCCAAGCGAAGTCCTGATTTCTGCGATTAGCTCTTAGTCCTAAGTCTTAATTCAATACCATTTTCACTTTTCAGTGGTTTTGCTTTAACCTTAACTGAAGGGCTAACAGTTTCTGCTTGCGGATGGGATTTCTTTGAATTCGCGCCTTCACAGCTTTTACCACTGCTGGTGTCTTAACAGAGAGAGGGCGACTACTTCTTATTCTGACTTCCAAACTTGAGTCCTCATTATATCGTTTGATGGTACAATAAATGAATCTTCTAAATTCTAAATTTTTTTTAAATTTCATCCCAGTCGGGGAAAGGCAAAGGATCTGTGTCCATACAGCCACGTCTTCCGTATTAATAAATCTTTTTCTTGTTATATATTTTCAATTTATGTCTTCTGTATTAATTCTTTATCTCAGTCATTAGTCACTATATACACAGTCTTGTCTGGGTCTTGAGTAAAGCGATGGTTTCGTTACACAAGCTCGTTTATGAGATTTGGCGGCAGCGAGGAAATTCACGATACACTAATTTCTTCATGATTATTTCATTAGTGCACTTTCACTGAACAAAATCAAACTAATTCCCACCTAAATTAACCAATTTTACTCATATTTTACACTAAATTCAATAATTGTGAAAAAATTACGACCATCTTCATTCACGATGGCGCCAAAACTCTCTAAATTCTAAATTTTCCGTATGTCAAAACTTTGAGTTGGTATGTAACCACATTGATGCATCCAAAGAGTATATAAATACTACGTAATAAGAAGCGGGACTTCCATAGGTACATAGCAAACCCGAATTCGTATAAAGTTTACTTGAAAAAGTATAACCCCTATAATTTGAAAGTAAGTCTAAAGGCATTCAGATATAAGGCAACTAGTGTCATATGATTTGGGCGAATAAAAAACATAGCGAACTTATTTTTTTTATTTTTTGATATGACAGTTGCGCCAAACTGATAATACGTCAAATTAGAAAAAATATACATACTTATTTTCATAAAAGATTCTAAATTCAAATTAAGAAACATTTTTGTGGCCGACATTGTTAATTGAAAAGTTTTTATTGTGTGACAGAACTTATGACCCAACTAAGTATAATGGCAAATGAAAGTTTCTATTAAAATCTGTTTTGCGCTGATGAAGTCAAGAAACAGCAAATCGAATCTATTAAAAATGACAATTCATGGGATTAAAAAAACACTTTAAATACCTCTTCATATGGACTTTTAATTTTCATAAATCAAATAACTTTGTATATGAAAAACAAATTTTACGACACAATGTCGGAAGAGGGTAACATTGGCAAAGAGGAATTTAGAGTGATTAGTCTACCTTCTTATGGTGGAAGTGTATAAGTTTATACCTCTTGTATGAAAGTTTCGTTAATTTTCGCAATTGTTTCTATTCCGTCAGCTTTTTCTTGTTCATATTTCAAAGTGCATTCCTTTATTTGTTGTACTTCATGGATATCCTTCTCGCATTGCTCTTTGGATCTATGGTCCTTTTCTTCGGCTTCGCGAAGAGCACTTCAATAAAGAAAATCAGTTTATAAGTTTTTTTTGTATTGTTAATTATTGTTTGTAACAGACTTTTAAAGGAAATAAAATCTTTTTCACATGTTTTAAGTTATTTACGTCAGTGTACCATTTTTGTAGCACTTTTTTTATTTTTTGGAAAGAAGTATATTTTTACATGTATTCTACAAAACCTTGTTCTGATTATGGAAGAAACCGAGAAAAACTCACATTTTATCGATTTTGGTGATAAATGAGGAGGTTTTAATTGTAAGAGTATATTTTTGTGACAGACCACAATTATACTGAGGTATGGGACGTAGTACCGAGGAAAGAGAGCTGATTTAGATATCACCAAGTAGTCCGATTTTGAACATACTATTTACCTATATAATTTGTTAAGTGTTAAATAAATTGAGTCCCCGTCACACAGTATCGGATCCCGCAGATATCGCAAACTTACTAGCTGCTTTGCTCTCTAAACAATAACATGACAATGGTTACCAGGTAATGGCTTACGACTGGTACTATGTAAAAATACATATACCAGTCCTAATCCTCATTCTTATAACTTTCCACGTTTCACGCGAGCCTTCGTTCCAACCCCAACACAACAAGCAATACACTGCTACACTGTTCTCTCCGGTCTCGGCGATCAAGAACTCTTTTCCACCAGGCGTCTAACACCGAGCGACAAGCCACAACCGCTCTAATCGATCTCAGTAACTAGAACGCCGGTGACATCTTATTGCTGGCGTTGTGAGGAATAGTCTCATCCATTTAAATAATGACGTCTCCGGCTGAGCACTCTGCTCGGATCAGAAAGCTCGGTGAAATCGTAAAAGGCTTGCAACATGTTTTTCAAAAAATGTCAGTCATTAAAAAAAAATAGGAGAACTGTGTAATTTAGTCTCAAGTACTTAACAATGTATACTTCTTGTAATTTAAGCCTGGGTTGTGAAATATTGCTACGATTAAATGATAGTATATTAGCCACATATTGTGGCTTTAGCTAGTACAAGGAAATGTTATGGTTAGTATTAAATATTATAATACAGTATTTAAATTATGCGCTTCGGCTTTACAATTTTTACCCTTTTTACACTTTATACTTTTAGTTTTAAGTTGGCTGACCTAATCTAAATTTAAGCGAAATGATTAATAATGTAATGACAACTCTATAAAGATACTAGCTGACCCAGCAAACTTCGTATCGCTTGACATAAATGCTTCGACAGAAGCGCAGTCTGCCGGACCCAATGTAAAACATTCCAAAATCAATGACTACGTATTATTAAAAAAATAATTAAAAAAAACATTTTGCAACAGACCAAGTTGTGAATCTAAGCAATTCTCGAATACCCTTGAATACACACAAAAAATTTCATCAAAATTGCTCCAGTTATCTAGAAGGAGTGCAGTGACAAACACACGAACACAAGAATTATATATATAAAGATCTTTAAAAGACACTGGGATTTCCGAAGCTTATTGAAATAGTAGTGACTGCACCTGAGATGCCTGGCGTCGAGCTGGCTGCGGTCGGCGTGTGCGGCGCGGCGGCGGTCGGCGGCGTGAGCCCGCTCGGCTCGCAGCTCCGCCAGCTGCGCCTCCAGTTCCGACGCCTCCGTCTTCAGCACGTCCAGCTCACCCTCTTTGCTGTCCAACTCCAAATCTCCATTTTCACCACCATCTCTGAAATATCCTATTTTTTTAGGATTAAGCGCGTATTATATTATCACCTCAGTGTTCTAGCGGTCCGGGGTCGGACTTGATTTCTTGAGGTCCCGGGCTCCATTCCCGGCTCGGGCAACTGAAAAATGTAGAAAATGTAAATTTTCTATTAAAATTAATGTTGCCTGGAATTGGATATGTGCCCAGTTGGCAATAAACTTGCCACCTATCACGTTGTAGGACTTAGTGTCTTCTATCGTGCTGCGTTCTGCTATCGTGGGTGCCTTGGTTGTGCCTCTGCCTTTATACCTACTACCCACGACTTTGCTAGAGTTATTTAGTTCTCCAGAGGAAATCCATTTAGATAACTGTGTGAAACTAAAACGAAAGAATGGCAGATGTTACATTGACATAGCCCGGGGAAACTTAGATCAATATTCTACTATCAAATCACTCAGTATTATCTGAAGGAGGTATCACGAGTCACCGAAACCGGCGTGTTTGTATGAAAATGGTCATGAATGTGAAAGAAACTAGAAAGGTCAGCAAGGATCGTTAGAACTGACACTCTACTGTCTGCCTTACACTCATAAGGGACTCGGCCTAAAGATATGTATGTGCATTATTTGTAACTTCATAGGGAACGAAACTTACTCCATCTATGTGTTTATTACTCTCTAACGCTCAGACGCAGTTAGATAGCTTTGTTAATATTTTTTATAACATTTACCCATTTAGACTAAAACCTGGTTCTTATAATAATCAACAAACCGTAATCCGTTAGTAGGTTGGTAGCTTATCTAAAATTAAGAAAGCGTTGTTTATAGTTACACAAAATGCCTTAAGATATCAATAGACAACATACGACCATAGTTAGATTTTTTTACTATTTGTATAAAAACTACTCTTTGTAAAAAAAAACCACTAGTTTCTTAATAATAAGAACCGGGCATTAATAAATCACTTACCTTAAACTATCAGCAAGCTTCATAATATCATGTAGTAAATTGTTACAAGTATCAAGATTTGGTTTAATATTCTGTAAATTCATCAAACTGTTTTCCTTTTGAAGTAGCGTAGCCCTAAGACTGTTCAACTTCTCTTCAGCTTCCTGCACATTTTGAGCAGATTGCTCCACTTGAGACTGTATGTCCTCTGCATCGTATACTCTTAAAGCTTTTTTCTTTTCTATATCTGCTAAAAGTGCATCTCTCTGTCCTTTCTTCTGCTCCAGTATTATTTCCAATTGCCGGTTTTCTTTTACGAGTTCATCTAACTGCTGCTGATCGGCGTCCTTTGCTGCCTTCTCTGCTTTTAACTCCTCCTCAAATTGTCTCGTATCATGTTCCAACTGAAAAGATTACCAAGGGTAAAATGTTAAGATTTCAACAAAAAAGTAAAAAGTATTTTCACACTTGTATCCCCAGAGGTAGGCATAGGTACAAAAAGTACACCCATAAAGGTAAACATAAATGCAAATTTGATGTGGCAAATTATCTTCAACGGGCCGCACATCCAATCCTGGGCAACAATCATTTTTTAACTGTACAGTACATGGGAATCAAACCCGTGACCTCATGTAGTCAATGCGAACATCAGACCACAATACCAGAGCCGAGGAAAGAGATAGGAGATTTAATTGAAATATTATTTAATACTAGTTCTTGCCTGTAGCGTTGCCTTTTGTGCCACTTGTGTAAAAAATAAATTTTCCTAGATGATTAGCTACTTGTATGTCCAATATTGTTCTATTGGTAAAGTATTGAGATATGGAACAACAAATACGAATATTTGACAAAGATGTATTTATAAATTAAATTAACAAATAAATAAATAAATTTGACAAATTTTAAAATATATTCACCTTTTCCAATCTTTCTGATCTTTTTCCTTTCTCTTCTGCTTGTTGGTTGAGCATTTCCAACAATTCATTTTTTTTGTCCTCTAGTGACTTTACCTGTGTATAAGTTTTTTTATTAAAACATAATGATTTAAGTATAAAGCAAAACAAATTTCCTTTAAAAAAATATGCAAATTTGATCTGTGATTCTATTTCTAGAACACAAAAGTCCTTAAAATCAAGAGTTCTCATATAGAACCAGATTACCACTAACAGTAAAGTTACTGGTTTTTAGCCATAATTTTCTGAATTATTAAGAACACCTATTTTTACAAAATTAAGTATCCAGGCTAATTAATGATAACAATTAATTACATTAGAGTCCTCATAAACTATCTGTATACATACCAAACAGTTATCTTTGTAATAAGAACAAATATAGTTTGAGCAATAACCATGTCATATTTCTACCAGGTCACTATTCTCATAAGATTATGACCTATACATACATATCTTCACTCCAAGTCCCTTACGCGGTAGGCTGAGTATTGTTCCCTGGTAGACCTGCCTTGCTTCCGCCACATTCATAACCCTTTTTATACAAACATGCCAGTTTCGGAGACTCTAGAGACTACATTCGGCTAACACAATGACCTATATATAAAGATAGTATATATAATAACCTGATCTGTTTTACAAAATAATTCTTCTTCATAAGGTGCAATTTCATTTGATCTATCTTCGTTAAACATTAAAAAATTTAAAAGTAGAAGAAGTAAGGGGTGTGAGGTCGCAACAGCTGGTTGTAGAAAGTCGGATAGATAGGCATCAATTTGTGGAATGGCAGACATCAAATGTTTGAACACTCTTGTCACATTTATGATCGGCAAAAGATCCCAATAGTAGCTAGTGTGTTCATTCCGGTTTTCTTCTGGTGGTGGCTGTAATGAAACAAAGCATCTAAGTAATAGGCCTGGTTGCAGTTATGTTTGTTTTACCATTTCTTTTCCTGACTGGCTAGGGTTGGAAACGGTGGTAGTATACAGTAGATAGGATTAAAATTAATCTACCTTTAAAATTATTTGCAGTAAATTAAGAAGCTTATTAAAACATATAAATATCTTTTTTTTATAAAAATATAAACAAGTAGTAAATATTTAATTTCTTTAAATTTCATTAAATGTTTGCACACCACAATGTAGTAGAATAAGTTGGTATGCTTAAAAATCTTTGTATATTTAAACAACTTTTTAACACATATTCATTCTAACAACAAGGTCATAATAACTGCTGGAATAGGTATAGAAGTGGAAACTACCCGGATAAGCTGCAGCATGGCACTTACCACTGGTGGTAGTAGTCTTGTTGGTAATAACCTATTTAGCCTTTGCTCATTTCTTACGAGCTGCCCGGCAGGAAAGCAAGTGCAATCTATCCGAGACCAACACAGGGTTTTTTAGAACCACCAGGTAATCAGAGAAGGGCAATCAGTGTGCTTAGCCCCAGAATAACTGAATAGCAATTTTGTTAACCTACAAGGGTCACATTTATGGCCTGTCTCCCATGAAATAAGCCCTTGACGGTCTGCTGCATCCTGATACTGGAGTTTGGCGGCTTAGGCTCAGGCATCAAGGGCTAATAGATCTAGGTGTTTTAGTAAAGTGGAATGTCTAATGATACTTAGTAAGTGATCAGGGTTTTCGTGTTTTAGCAAAACCAATGAACAGTATTTAATTTTTTTGTGAATAGAAACTATTAGGGTTGTGTCTATATGAAGTTTCACACTGTTACGAGATATATAATTATTTAAGTTTTGACAGAAACATTATTTAGCGGTTACATTGAATAATATTTATGATAAAATAACATACCATTAATACTGCGTCTCTATCGATTCCCAAGCGATCAAATACAAGCAATATTGCGCCAATTACAGCATGAGGATCAGTAAGGTCTGTCGTAGTGAGAGTGTAGTTAGGAAATACGTCGTTCCAACTACTAATAAACTTTGCTGTTACAGCTGAAGCTGAAATATTTTCTATTCATTATTGTTTAGCAACGATAACGACTTGGTAACTTCAGAGTATTATTTCAACTTACGTTTTTCCATTGCTTGATAGTATAATAGATTATATTTTACGCAAATATAAAATTTATTTCACTATATTCTTCTTAATTAACAAAATCCTTTCACATCAAAATAAAATCAAACAAATTAAAAAGTTTATCTATGTTTTTACCGTTTCGCGTTTGAAATTTGATTTTGATTTTTAAAAATTAAATATTTACATCTAAGTGTTGCCAATTTGCCAACTCCATTTTTTTTAAGAAGCCAGATAACATCTGAAAAAGAGCTTAAAAAATAGCTAGATTTCTGCAATAAAAAGAGCTAACACTACTTAAGTTATTTCAATTACTTGAAAGGAGGCACTCCAAAATATTATTTTTTGTAGGTTGACCCAAAATGTGGCGCCAAACCCTTCTTTATTACACCTAGTTTGTTGCAGTTTTATAATAATTTTAATTAATATAAACTCCTTTTCAGGGTTCCGTACCCAAAGGGTAAAAACGGAACCCTATTATTAAGCCTCCGCTGTCGGTCTGTCCACAGGCTGTATCTCATAAACCGTGATAGCTAGAAAGCTGAAATTTTCACAAATGATGTATTTCCGCTATAAAAACAAAAATACTAAAAATTAAAAACAAAATATTAAGGGGGTTCCCATACAATAAACGTCTTTTTTTCGTATTTTTTGCTTGATATTAAAAACGGTAAAACGGTAGACGCTTCAAATTTTCACAGAATATTTACTTGTACACTAACTTTCAAAATCAATAATTAAATAACAATAAAGTAAATATAAAATCCCATACAACAAACGTAACTTTGTGCGTGAGTCCGACTCGCACTTAGCCAGTTTTTTTAATTACATGAAGTCCTAGGTGATCTATTGGCAACCGAAGTGTTTACAACTATGAATAGGACTAAAGCAGCTTCACTAGAATTTGTTACGAGGTTTGGATTGGAAAGATTTATTTTGCTGTCGACAAAAACAATGCTTTGCATATTTTTTTCGCCTAATGTGATTTAATAAATCATTTTTCTTTATTTAACAAGAACAATTTCAATAAACAACCGATTTCTCTATGAGGATCCCTAGGGATTCCCGACATTAGTGACTCGATTTTTCCGACATTAGTGAACCAATTTTTAAAATATTTTTATTTGAGACATCGTAATTCCGTGGTAAAATTTTAGGGAAATCGAGGAAAATACTCAAGTTTTGTATACTTACGTAACATAATATAAAAACCATTGTTTGATTTTTGCTGTTTTACTCAGTTTGAATTTCGTAGCTCAATAATCTTTGCTAACCCCAACATTGTTTCTACTATGTACAAAATATACAGGGTTACAGGAAAAGTCATGCTAGATCCGTTAAGGGCGTGGAGTACCTATCATTTCTGACTCATTTTACTGTGAAACATCTTACCCTAAACTTAACCTTTTTCGAGATTTTTTAACTTGAAGAACTTGAAGACTTCTTAACATGAAGGACAATAGGCGCGGCATTGTTAGAACTGCTACCTGGAGCGTCCCAACTATTTTTTTTCTTTAACGAATTTTGACCTAGAAATTGATAATCAATTGGAAAAGGACAAAGGTTACCTTTTGTCCCGGTATTTAAATAGGATCGCGTAGAAGTATCAACTTACTTTAGCATAAAGGCGCAGTTGCAGGCAGTAACTAAGAATTTACAGCAACCTGCTTTTTCATAACGTTAGATTAGACATACTGGTTACAGGACAGCGACGAACCTGTAACTGATGGTAGGAGACAATCGTGATCTATAGACACCAAAGAAGTCATTAATCTCCGGGATGTTTAGCCCTGTTGTATAAATATACCTGATACACTATCCTCCGCAACGGAACACGGTACTGTTATTATGGAACCAGGAATAGATAAGGTTGTGAATCCCTACCCTAACAAGTATTCGCACATTACTTTACTACCAGTAGTTTCGTTGGTAACGACCCATGTAACAAATGTTTGCCTCTAACGAACCACCTAGCAGGAAGGTCTTCTACGTCTGTAAATTGTGTTACGCGACATTAGTGTGGCATTTTTGTTTGTTTGTTAAATTTTTCACAATGGTCTTGTTTTGTAGTACTTAGTAAATGATTAAATTATTAAGTGAATACTAAGGACAGTAGCAAATATCCTGAAATTTTCTTTAATTTTAGTTTCGAGATCAAATCCAGTGATACTTTTTTCTGCAAAGTGGCATCACCGACACAAAGTAGTCATATCTGTCACCTGTCAAATGTCATTTCAGTTGTCAATAATTGTCAAACTGTATTTTTGAAAACAGTGATACGTGTCGGGAAAATCATTAACTTTTACTTAGGTTTTAAATTTTTAAATGTTTTAACATAAATTCGAATAAAAATGAGGATTACAAATATAAGAAGTGGGAGAATTGTTCGGTTCGTTAGCGGATGTGCAATTCTATTGATTTTAATTTATGCTTTGCATTGTTATTCTCGCGACAATATCGCCTCAAAAGAACCACAAGAAATTCTATTGTCTGGTGATCAGCCTGCTTATTACAAGTTTCACAGAGATATTTATCCCGTTCTCAAAACAGGTACATTAAAACAACGTTTTCCTTTTTTTGTATAACACAGTAGTATTTTTTTTGAGTTCTAAAATATTACCGGCGTATTTATGTATTAAAGTTTTGTACCATAAAAGTTATTAGAAAATTGCGGTTTGTTTTTAATTTAAGATTGATATCGAAGGCGAGTTTATGTACAGTTACATGACCATTTTTCGTTTCAATCTGAAATAAAAACAAACCGCAATTTTCTAATAACTTTATGGTTCTCCAAAAATTCCACTTTTACAGATTATGTTAAACGTAAGCAACCGGTTTTCTTTCGCCTGCATCATCAGAGCTAATAGTTTTTATGACTTTTTACAAAACAAAAACAGTTTCCTTAAATATAGTAAAAAAGACGAAAATGGTACTGTGGCGAAACTGTTTATTATTATAAGTTTCAAGAAGTAAAGATATGGGTCACAAAATAATAGTGTATCATATACTAAAATAACTGGTTTTAGTGGGCTTACCTGACATGTTAAATTTTATATTTATGATAATTGCATAAAAAAATGTACATTTGTTGTATTAAAAAAAATATTTAAAATGCAGTATTACCTTACATTTAACAAAAAAACTTTTTACTACACTATCTTAAATGGAGTTTGTAAAAAATTTAATCACATAAGAAACAACTGTTAAATACAGCTGATAACAATGGTGTAGAAAACATCATCTAAGTACAGTCTTTGAAAAATTGTATGTACTATATTTATATTAAAACATTATTTTATACTTTTTATTTGCATTGAAAATTCTTACAGTTTTATTAGAGCAAATTCATTTAATTTCTTTTAATATATTTGACTACCATTACTTAACATTTGTTGAAAGTAGGTCATCGATTAAGACAAAAAACCTTTAATAACAATGTTGTTACACTTATTACATGGGGGAAAACATGAGAAACTGTTTGATTTCCATATCCTTTACCCAGCCTGTATGACAGTGTTATTATGATTGATGCATTTATGATTATGTAAATATCAAAATCATAACTATCACTAATGAATGAATCATGATCACATTAAATATATTTCAATAGAAAATAATAATATAGCAGGTTTTTAAATAAAAATAAACTTTGTACAACAATTCTTATCTATTTATTGCAAAAAATATTAAAATCTTAAAATATACTTCACTATAAGCAAGCTACGAAGATAATACTGCAGTGTTATCTAGTTTGAAAATAGTATTGGTTTTAAAATACTCCCAATTTTGAATTCTATTAATGTTAGAATCTAGAAGTATTCCTTAGTTAAATAATAATCACCTATCAATTTTTAGAATCACCATGAACTGAATAAAACATGCCTTCTTATTCCTATTTTTCCACAATTAGCTTGCAGTCCTCTAAGTCTTAATTCAAACCCCTTTACACTGTGGTTTTGCTTAACCCCTTCTAAAAGGCTAACAGTTTCTGCTTGTAAATGGGATTTCTTTGAATTAGGGCCTTCACAACTTTTACCACTGCTGGTGTCCTTCCTGCGATTTCTTTACTGTTATAATTAATGTGTATGTGTATAACTGTCTGTTGAACATTCTTTATATGTTAGTAAGTACAAGTCAACAGCCAAGTCACGCAACATTAACTATTGACTGCACCGCACGCAGCAGGGACCCGACTATCCCATAATCTGGCAAAATGTCCCAAAGTTCCTTA
>NJDC01002555.1:64317-83145 GCA_002245475.1 Calephelis virginiensis
GGCATCATAACTTTTGAAAAGATGGACCATCAGAACTTTGAGTGATTTTCGACGCGCCAGTAACATCTATGGTGTCTATAGGCCACGGTTGTCGTTTACCATTAAATGTGCTGTGTGCTTGTTATAATTTCATATACACCATAAAATAACAAAAATGTTTCAGATATGACGACCAAACCCACCACCTTATACACCGACTGCACAGTTACTGTCTCACGCTGCAGCCCAATTCCAGAACGTTGGGTCTCGCGCCCTGCGACCCAAACAACACCTACCAACAATGGACTATAACCCATAAAAAACCCAACTGGTGAAAAAGGGTGGTTGTAGCTGTGTAATAAATTATGAAGATGTTATAAATTGTTCACTTTGGTCAAACATACTAAAAAATCACAAACATCTGTTTGGGTCAGTATTGCTTTTACGCCAAAAATAAATGTTTCAACCAAAAAACGTCACTATTGCTAAAATGGGTACATTCGAAATCAAATGTTATTCGAAGTAATATTTTTATATTGCTTTCATTAAAAATATTTTTTTTTCTTCTAGTTCTTACAAGTTTTTAAGAAAAGGGTAATTAATAACAGTTTAGTATGATTGATCAAAAACTGATAACTTATATATACAACTATAACTTTCTGATGAGAGAGATGTTCATATTTAATTATTTTTATTTAGTCTATACGAATTAACAAGGGTTGCCAGCCCACCTTGAAAAAAAATCTTTTTCAAAAAATATTATTCAATCACATTGGTGGCTTTGCTTATTGTGTTGTTAAAGAAATACAGTTTTAAGGATTAGGCAACTATACAATACACAACATCTACACCCATAAATCAATCAATATTTTATATTTCGAAATTGGCAACCCTATGTACAACGGTAACAAATAAACGTAAATGATGCATCACAAATACACAATAAAATTAAAGATCTTTTGCTAAAAATTTGTTCTAATTGGCAAAAACTATACAAATTTTATACTATTTTTAACAATTTATTTAACTTTTGACAGCAGGTGAAAAATACATAATCGTAAAACGAATAAAAGAGGCAGCTATAGACAATTTTAATAAAAACCGAACATTCTCAAGATTTGCGAGTTTGTAAAATTGTTTGCTATTGTATCGTGCTTTATTCAACAAGTGGATGTTGTTGGCGAAATCAAACTGCACGTAGTAGTTTCTTAAAGTCCAAAAAAAAATCGGAGAAGAAGAGATAGTGCTTTTATATTTATGCTTTAAAATTATTCAATTTTTATATTTTAGTGCCTATAATGTAATGTGCATATTACTGTAAGTATTGAGAGTGTGTTCCAAATATTAATATAAAATACAAGTTTTAACAATGAGGATGATGCACTGTGTAAATAAAATCGATGTTTATGATGTACATTCGCAAACACAATTTTAACTAATATAATAAAGCTGAAAAGATTTTGTTATTTCCACCGTTTGAAATGGTTTGAGCGCAGTGATACTATACGGGGATTGGGAAAGATGCTTTATTGCAGATATTTTTGCACTTTCTTACAGTATTACAATTGCATAAGAAAACTAATTTTCAGCGCTTCGTTGGCCGGGAGATCGGCGCACACTGACCTAACCTAACTCCACCGGCCAACCGTAAGGCTAGGTTTTTAATCCCGATGGGGGCTGGCATAAATGTGATGAACATATTATATGTCTGTATTTCCGGGTCTTTATTATTTTAATTATTTTTTATTTATCAAATTTATACAATAAGTCATAGAAATGTTTAAATATATATTTAAATATTATTCCCCTCACTAATAAAACTTACGCGTCCGTTGAAGTTACACACCAGGTCAACGGGCGCGTAAGTTTTATTAGTAGTGGGGTATGTATATAATATATATATTTAAATACTTCTATGAAGTATTGTCGTTGACACTCATAACAATTTGCTCACTTTGGGGATAAATCAATTTATGTAATTTGTCCAGGGATGCTTATTTGTTCATTTATGCTATTTCTTAGTATACATGTACCTAAAGCAATGTGTCCCTTTATAGCAATATATACTATTAGTTACTACTACTACTATTAGTATTAGTTATCTTCTTAATATAATATTAATGTTTGCGATTGTACTCTAAAATATTAAGATTAAATCATACTGAAAAAATGAAATAAAAATTATATCGCGTGTATTTCTATCTTATATGTATATATTGTGTAATACACATAACATACAAAGGCCTAGTTTAGGTTTAGCTAATTTTATGTAAAATTGTAGTGAAATCGAGCACTCAATTAAGTCTGTTGGAAACGAATTTAAAAAATGTCACAAGTTTTGTAAATAAAATACCGAATTGAAATTATTCATACAAATATTGGGAGCCATTCATTAATTACGAGATGTTTAAGGCATTTTAACCCTTAAATAATATTTTATGTTTCTAACCCTTACCTCTTCTGAATTCGAATTTGACTGGCATTTAAGTGTCAGATGAAATATATTATAATCAAGAATTGCACTAGAATCTGAAGAGATTTTATTGATGCAGAATATTTTATTTATACAGAATATTGTCAGTTGTCATTGTATCGTTTTCCTTCATTAGAGTACCTATTGTTTAGGTATCATAAAGGAAATTACGGCCTTATACTTTCCATAATCTGAGGTTACAATAATTATTGAATATTGGTTTAAAAAACCATTCTATGTTTGTCACAAAATAGATTTAAAAAAATTAAAATTAAATCCCAAAAAGACCCTTATTTTTAAATACGGGATATTTTTATATTCACGTGTTTTATTCATTGTCATCGTTTGTCATTAAAAAAAATCTTGCAATCCAATCGTAGCAGAGAAAAGTAAATGTGTTATTTTTTCATGTAATACTCTTTCTAACGAGAAGAGAAACTTACTTGGCGCGTAGTCACGTCTACAGAGAGCGAGAGAGAGAGAGATGATAAATCAATATACGTCATGCTTTCTTATAGCCTTCTAATGTGTCTTCATTTCAATGATTTGCAAATATATTTGAGTTGTGCCTCTGTTGCCGTCTTAAAATACGCATACCTACTGCATTTATATCGCTCATTTTTTCAGATTTTATTCGCCTCTCTATAGTCACTATTTTGTTACTTCACTCAAAATTTTGGTTAGGTTATTTTTTTGCATTTTAATTATTTTATATAAATAAGCTATAAACACTTTCCGACATGTGTCCTAAGAGTTTAATTGAAATGGATGCGAGAAAATAAATATCAATTAAAATAGGTTATATTTTTGTTTGGTTACTATTAAATAGTTTATTTTTAGATTGTGTTATTTATTGTAACAGATAGTAGCACAAGAAGTCACAAAATATTTTACAATTTATGCTCTGTTCTTTTCATTATATATCGGATGATGTTTAAAAAAGCATCTAGTAATGAACTCACAATATTTTTGCACAAATCATAGTAATAATGAATAAGAAAGTAGTTAACACAATATTTTTAAAAAGTTAGCTACTAGGAAAGCTTTAGAAGTTTTTCATATGTAGGAGTAAAATTCAATAATTATGTTCTATTATAAATGAATGACATCACGAAATTTTAATGATAATCATTTATTACTAGTAAAACTTGGAAACGTAGGTATTCTCGTAAGAAATCATTCATAGATTACTTCAAACATAAAAAAATAAAAAGCCCTTTATTTCTACTACATACTCATTGCTTACAAACCTACATCTAATATATACATATAATAAATCTGGAGAAAGGTCAATTCTGTACATTGAAAATATTGAAAAAATAAATAGCACCCTCTGTGTTACTGGATCGATACTAAACCAAATATGTAATTAATTTTTTTTTATCTGTCTGTCTGTATGTATGTTTAGGCATCACATGAAAACTAACGATTCGATTTCGATGAAACTTGGTATGCCTTATTATCCTGGGCATAAAATGGAATACTTTTTATCTTGGAAAAATACGTAGAAAAAAAATCTTAATTTTTCAGTTTTAGACCGACATCCGCGCGGAAGGAGTCGCGGGCGCAAGCTAGTAAATAATAAATCTCCAAGTGGAATATACATTATGAGGCGGCAGGCAATTTGTCGGGGTAATGGAAGAATTTCATGAAATCGGCCGACGAGTCCCATCACCTAGGCTCTCGGGGAATCGAACGGCAGAGCAAGCAATAGATATATAAAATAGCATATCCCTGTCGTTTTACCGTAAAAATATAGAAATAAGTTTCTAGAGCAAGTTTAAAGTTGTTGGCAGATACATAATATGTATATATACCTACTGTACTTATATATTGATCGCCTCTGTGGTCTAGCGGTTCAATTGTTGGACTTGACTGCATGAGGTCTCGGGTTCGAATCCCGAGTCGCACAACAAAAAGCAAATTGTTTTATTTTTTCAATTTTCTAAAAAAAATAATGTTGCTCGGGATTGGAAATGTGCCCGGTTGGCGATAGATAGGCTTGCCACCTATCACATTGTGGGACTTAGTGTCTTCGGCTAGTTCTGAATAATACTTTCAGTAGTAATCGCTTTCATATAGAGTTTCCATAGGGACCTAACTCATACTGGCTGGTCCACAGCTCTAATTTTACAGGTTGTTCTTCTGAAAATTTGTAGAGGTAACTATGTTAATGATATTAAACATAAAAAATAAAAAGAAAATGTTGAAAAAATGTTAAATATTTAATTTAAAAACATTCATTCAAAATCACTCAGAATTGCCCCCAATAACCAAACAATTATGATAACTAAAAGTTTATTGACCTCCCTCGGAACGTCCCCTATAAGCAATGGCGGGATAAATTCTATATCAATCAATATCTTATGTTATCACTCAACTTAAAAAAAAATTTTAATACGGTGGTACAAAAACGTATAATTTCTCAAATATTTCATTAATTTTATGATTTTAAAGTAGGTACACGTTCCTTAAATATCTTGCAAATGCGAAAAACAATATATTGTAAGTATAACAATTCATATTGACATTTATTACAACAAAATTTGTAATTTGCTTATATGAATTTTATTCAACGATGTCATTATTTTACGCGACTAAAATCCTGAAATATTTAGTGGAAATAAAAATTTTTGAAATTGAAATTTATTCTCTATCTAGACCCGAAACCAAAAAGAACTTAATTCAAAATTTCTAAAGCGAGAAATTAGTAGTTGGTTGTTAGAAAAACAAAAACTTAAGTTGTCTAGTACGTAAGCGTAGAAGACATTAGACTGTATATTTTCGCTTTGTTATCTGACAGTAGTATATTATTATTTGTTATTTTCTTGATAAAAGTATGACTTATGAACAAACAGTCTAAATAGTGCATTGACTGCCAATAGATGAGAGGTTAGGTTGCGGTGCGCTTCCCGACAGGGACAGGTATTTGTCTGATTAACATAGATGTCTCTATTTAGTCATTTCCTATACTAGTAACAATAAAACAAGTGTGTATTTTGCTTGATCTGAGATTTGGTAAGGTTAATTCATGGTATTGACCAAGATCAATTAATTTATGATATACCTAAGTAACAAATACATCGTTCCACATTACACGCTGTCGCGATAAACGTCCTAACACTGTGAATTTATGAATGATCTCTGACGAATATACCTTATTTTTAGTTGTTTTTATTAGATGTACCTAAGTAGCTATAGATGTAGAGTTTCAAGTATGGTGCTACGTCATGGTATATGTCGATCACTATCATTGTCATCAAAAATCAATAAGGTTGAACTACATTTGTGAGTCCGCAAAAGTTGTAAAAGCCGCGAGGTAATCAACAAAAAAATAAAAACCAGACGAATCGAGAATCTTCCCTATTTTAGAGTCCGATAAAAATATTGTTATGAAGCATCATAATTGTCATCGCAAGGTTTGTGATCTAGATTTACCGTTATCTGTTTAAATGGGCAGAAATTTAACGTTAAATGAAAGTATGGGTAATTTATAATATTACTGAATAACTTGCTCAAAAATAAGAAAATGGTATTGTAGTGCGTGTCTTATAAAGTAGCTTATCGTTTTTGTATATCATTATGATTGGGCCAAGTATTTAAACATTACTCACTCAAGGATAGCGCACACGTTTGACGGGGAGGAACGTGTCGGATCGGGGCGAGTCGCATTTCAAAGCATACTCAACCGGGCCGGGACGCATCGCATCGGCGGATTTTTGTTACTCAGTACCAGAGTAAATTAAAAAAAATAGATTACATACTCTACTTTAATTTGTAAAGTATGAAAAGTGGCGCCTCTGGTAGTCATCGTACAAAATTTTAGCTTTAAAATGTCAGTAGCCCTTTATTCACATTATTTACATATTATTTCGTGACTGTAGATCGCATTGGGGACTGAGCGCTTAAAAATTCGCTTCGATGCGGCCCGTCGTAGTTTGCCTTGCTCCATACAACATTTATGAAAGCGATCTAGGCGGATTATTACGCTGCCATACGCCCCGTGTCCAAGTATGTACTATCCTTAAGCAAACTTAAGCTGGATACATATCAGCCGCGCCTTACAGACGCTCAAGGTGACGTCCGCGACTTACGTCCGATAGTTTGCAAGGCTCCGTGTACTTTAATTATGTAGATACCCTGTAAGTCGCGTCCTATAGTTTGTTTCCATAATCAGTATGCGCTCTTATGCTGTGTTCACACTGCACATTTTTGTTTCTGGTACGACAGTACAGAGCGAATATTCCGTTTTGCTTGGTCTGTAAATAAAACTAGATAAGCTGACTACCCATTATTACACTTCGGACGAAGGTCCACGCATTATTTTATAGATATCTAATTAGTGCCTACCTATTTGTATCACAAGCGAAATTTGAAGACTTATGTACAATAGACTGGGCAGTGCTCATTAAATAGTGAAAAAAAACGGTACAAAGTGAAAACTGCCAAAAGTGCAGGTAGCAGGGTACAGGGCACGTACACAGCTCCGTTGACACAACACATAAACACATAATTATGGGATCTATATTTAGACAGACGTACCTACCTCCCTAAAACTGTTATCTACCGCATGTAGCGTCGTGAGCATTATCTGAAATTAATGCAACTTGAAGGTTTAAGCTGTACTAAATATTTTAATGTTGAAAAATATAAATTTCACTTGAATTTTTAAAAACAATATTCATTTCTCTGCCTCGTCTAATGTATACAAGTCTGTAAAGTATATTAGATAATATTATGTAAGATTGTGAGTTAATTTTTTTTTAGGTTAAGGGTTTCCCGCCCCTGTCAAATAATAATCGGTGAACGATTTTTTATAGCAAAAAAGTAGAAAGTACCGGTCCTCTTTGATTTCTTTGAGGTCCGCCTGATTAATGGTCCTCTATAGTCTTATGTGGACGGAAACTATAATGTAACGAGGACATATATTAATTATGTTATGATTACTAGTTTCGAAAAAACAAGGCCGATTTGTACTTATTCATTCATAGACGAAAATGGAATCTCCGTTTTAAATAAATGCCATTTCTTATTTCGTTTTTATTAATTTTCTCTCTGATCCACGTAAATAGCCAGCTAGCAGGCGGCTCTTCATGATGAAATACATTTTAGCCGGGTTTTAATATGGATTTTCTAAGACGCCTTAGATATTAATGGTACCCCACTCTCTCATAGCCGGAATCTTATTCCACGCCTCCTATACGGAATATGACGAGCAGTAACGCAACGACGAAGGCAGGAGAGACTATGTAAGGTAGTGGTATCAATCCGAGTAATCTGTTACGTAAAACTCCATGCTCATCCGGTTCAACAATGGCACAAATACCAAAATTGTGAAAATGACTTTATTAGGCATAAGTGATTAAAATTACATAATCTACTTAAGTACATAATCTATAATAATATATTTTTAATGAAATGTCTTGAGGATAGAAAACACAAAATTTAATAAAATAAGCCTTTATTTATGTTTTAATCTCGCTCCTGAAAAATTAACTCGATGTAAGTTGTACCGTTGTTGAACCGGATGAGCGCTTATTATCTTAAGGTTGACACAGTAGCTCTTCAACACAAAAACATCTTTTTTTGTTCCTACAACTATTAATGTTGCCAATCCATTATGACAACCACACTGTTGTTTGCTTCAATGTAGAATAAGACTAAGAACAACACTTTTGTGCGATTGATCTGTACCCAGCAAAACATTGGTTAGGTGCTGATCACTTCTTTGAGTATAAGATTATTAGGATCTTTTGAATAAACTCTTTGTAATGTTTAAATCGAAGGGGTGACTATCAATACTTCATTGAAATAGAAAACACAAAAATATAAAACAAAAAAAATATTATTACAAATCTTTTATTTATAAATAACATACATAATAAAAGCATCTACATAATGTTACCTATGCATTATTTCTATTCTATACAATTCAAATTTTGGAGTCGAAAAGCTGCTTAAATTAGGTTTATAGTTTAAGAAACATTTTAGAGAATGGTATAACAAACAAGATGTTTTCAAACCAAAGAATTTTTAGTGATATCTTTGACTGACTTCATAATTAAGAACAATTTTGTGCAAAACATTAGCAATTTAGTAACAGATTTGAATAAATGTGAATAAGTAATAATTGTTAACTGAGTAAAATAAAGTTATTGATTTAGTCGATTTTAGTAATATGTTTATGACATTAAATCATCAATCATGGAATTTTTGACCACCATTCATTCCAATTGCACACTCGTTCTGAAACATCCAAAACCGACCAGTTAGGAGAAGGAATATCAGGTGCCAACCAATTAAAATCATCTAACTGATCCCAATGATTACTATTTCTATCTAATGAGGACATGTTGAAATGCTTCTCAATATCATCATATCTCAAATTGTATGGGGCAGTCCTAATCTCTGAACAATCTTCAACAATTCCTTTGCTTGTTACATGCAAGTATATGTCACATCTCATTGAAGTATGCATACGCAGCTGCTGACAAGCAGTGACGATCTTACAGTTTACACATTTTTCTACAAAAACCGATGAAGTAACTGGACCAGATAGCACAACACAATTATCCAAATCAGACATATGTAAAGTCCCCATTACACCTTTAAGACTAACCGTACAATTTTTAAGATTACGCAAAGTAACATCACGTTGAAATAAATCTTCACTTTCTAGAGATAGCACTTTATTTTCTTGTGAATCAATACCAAAGATTTTTTCATTCCATTTATTACTATCTTTTTTGCCAGCACCATCACTTTCATCAACTAAATGGTGTTTTTGATTATCAGATTTAGGTAGCTTTTTTCTGGTAAATCCAAACTTCTTTCTTGGAACGTATCTATCTTCTAATTCATAGCATTTTGTTTGTAGGTTTGCTACTATTCCTAAATATTTGCGCATGTTGAATTCTTTAAGGAAAAAAGATGAAGTTACTACAAACTTTTGCAACTCATTTATTTCTCGTTTGACATTTTCTAAGTGAGGACTAAGGACACTCGCTTCAAGTGTTGGTACTTGTGATAGCATCTGCTCAATATTCTCAGATCTAATTTTAAATGCACCAGAAAAATAGTCATCATTTTCATTTGTAGCATCTACATCTTCCCTAGCTTTATGAGCTTTTTGCAGCTTTTCTAAGCGTTGAGCATCTCGCCTGCTTAGCCTTTCTAAAACAGTATTCTTATCACTCATTTTCCTTTTTTAAGCAGCTCTTCAACTTTCTTGTTAATATCTGAATTTGGATTGGTGGCGTCTTTCAGTACTTGTATTGTTTCTTTAGTGATTCTTCTAGCATCAGTGTATTTTGACTCTTCATTAAACTAAAAAACAATACATTTATGTTATAATACTTAAAACTTGAAATACATTAGATTATAAACATGTATTTTAAAACATTCTACGAATAGGAAGTATATCGATATTTAAATTCAATTTAAAATTAATAGTTTAAACACAGCCATGAAATGGTTTACAAGATTTAATATCTACAAAACAATTAGTTTCAAAACATACTAATGCTATAAATGAGAAAATCTGTTTGTTTTTTTATGATATTGGAAGGAAAACAAGCAGACAGATTACCTGATGATTAGAAATTCAGTGCCTAGAAACACCAAATGTGGTAATAGTGTGTTTCCAACTTAAGACGGGATGTTAGGCCTCGAGCAAAAGTGAGTTTACTGGCTACCTTACCCTCCGAACTGGAACACGTTAACTGCAAGTGCTGACGTTATGGCGCGGGCGGCAGGAACAGGTAAGGCATTGGTACCAATCCGGACGAGTTACTACGAAATTACCACCTAGGATATTATTCATTAAATTTTATTTTTTAATCATTGTTTATTGTGCTTGCCCTTTTTTCACATCTTAAACAAGCATCTTAAGCAGTGTTATAGTATAATTTACTGTGTGCAAATAGGAGACTAGAGAATGACATAGGTTATTTTGTATCGTAATAAAAAAAAGTTTGAAAAAAAAATGTCGACGCGCATAAGTACCACTTACATGGTTCAAGTGAATAAAAGTTTTTGTCTGATTCTGATACTAATACTTAAATGTGTTCCCGCAAGAGCTAATTTACTTTAACACGCAAGCTTAGCCAGGGGCAACATCTAGTACATAATATTAATTTATTTGTTATACAATGGAAAAGTTTCTTGATGTTCAAGTTAGAAAAAATTTCCCTATCTAATAAAAGTCGCTTTTTTAACTGACCTAGTAAAATTTGCCATTCAAATTATTCTACCTTGTATATTTTTGATACTTTCATAATTATTTTGCATTTCAGAATGGAGTAAAATACATACATATAAAGAAAGATATTTTACAGTCAGGGAGATAATCCATTTAATTAAAATGTGTCAGTTGGTTTTGTTAATTAAAATACGCATTGAAATGCGAAGAAATGAAAACAATTAATTAAAATTAAATATTACCAGTACAAATAAAATATTAAGTAGCATTTAATATCTTAACATTCAAGGATCTACTATATTAGAGTAGAATAACAATTCCAATCATTCTTTTAATACTAAAATTTAAACAAAATAAAGCAAATTAAACAAAATAGTATGTATGATATTCAAACATGATGAATAGTTTGTTTAGTTCAAATGTATAAGTATGTACGATGTGGTCGACACTGATTTTATATCTTAGCAAAATAATTAAATTAGGTATAAATGATAATAATAATTAATTGCTATTGTGTAAAATTATAAATATTGTCATAAAAGCATTATGGCCTTAAAAATAGAAGTCTTCAAATTATTAAACATTAACTTCAACTGACTTGGCTACATTATTATATATTTACTATTGCAATAAATAATAATGTATCCAAACATATATCCTACATATGAATGCATGTAGCGGGCTGATAATAACTCAACACACATTGATAAACTAAAATGCAAGTGCTTCAGTGATGCTTGAAATAGAGACATGAACAAAACTTGAAGCTTTTTCTGTAGGATGTCGAACGAGAAAATGTTTTTTTTTTAATTGGACAAGTATAGTTCTAGTCCTACTAGTGTTCTAAATACAAA
Organism: Calephelis virginiensis; assembly: GCA_002245475.1. Classification (NCBI taxonomy): domain Eukaryota; kingdom Metazoa; phylum Arthropoda; class Insecta; order Lepidoptera; family Riodinidae; genus Calephelis; species Calephelis virginiensis. Next base: position 75,824 of record NJDC01002555.1, read on the forward strand.
AGTTTGTGAGAATAAATGCATGTTTGATACTCTTTTACTCAAAAACTACAGAACGGTTTTAATGAAATTTTACAGTTATTTATTTTATACTTGTACATCAGAATAACACATGGACTACAATTTATTAGGATTGTGGAAAACTTGACACAAGGGTAAAGCTGCAGATGGAAGCTAGTAAATTTATAAATGACTGTGATCAAACAATGTCTCGAGGATTATACTATAAATAAAAAACAATTTATTTTACGGAATACAGGAATGTCTGTAATTAAGTCTTATGAAATGTTATATATTAGTATAGAGGTATAAACATATAGATAGGAAAACAGATAATATATCAAAATTATTAGTAACTTTAGTAATTTTGAAGAGGCTAAATGAACGAAACGAGAGGTGTTATAAACAATTTATATTAACAACATCCAACTATTATCTAATTTGAATAAAATTGACTTAATTCAAATTATTACACTTTTTGAAAGTCTGTTTTAAGTTTGGTATTAGTGACATAAAAAAATAGAACAAAGATTAAGGATGTTGTAAACATTACAAATAATAACTTTAAAAAGCAAAACAGTTATAAAATCAGTGGCTACACAGAACACAAATTTAGATTTAAATAATAATGACCTGTTTAAGTAGTGAATCATCAGGTTTGAAAACTTTAAAGAAGCCATATCCGAGGGTTCCAAACGAGAACACCCAGAATAATGACCGAGCTAATACGCTCATCTCACCAAATTTCTATATCTTTCCTTCTTGCACCCAAACTTTTTGATCAAGTTCACGAGTTTTTTGTTGAGAAATTAATTCACCAACTCCGTAATATCCTTCTAATATCCAATTATAGTTCTTGTACATGTACAAACGAAAATCTGAAAGAGATATAAAAAATATAATTACTAAACTTTATTAATATAAGTACAAGTTGTATTTCATCATTATATATTTCATCATATATATTTCATAAGTTTCTTTCACAGTTTCTGTCCCCGTGCTCCTAAATAAGCTACAGCGCATTGGCATTCGAGGCATTGTGCTCGATTTATACAAAAGTTATCTCAGCAACCAATCACAATTTGTTATAATGGAGGAAAATGTAAGTAACGACGAATTTATTTCATAAGGTGTGCCTCAAGGTAATGTTCTTGGTCCTACTCTATTTCTTATTTATATTAATGACCTTTGTCAAAAATTAAGTAGGGGCACTACTTAATTTCCAAATATTTACATATGCCGATAATACTGCTATATTAGTAAATGCTTGTTCATGGGCAGATGTCAGATTAAATGCAGAGTGAGGGTTGCAAACTGTTTTGATATGGCTATCTCACAATCTTCTGACCCTAAACCTCTAAAAAACTAAATATATCACGTTTGCACTGAGGTGAGGTGCACTTCGATCCCAACCTGATGCTATATTTTCACTTCAGGCTCACCAATGCTATTACCCAAACACAGACGTTTGCTCATGTTTCAGTCTCTCTCATACTCATTATATTAAGTATCTCGGGGTCATTGTTGACAGTGTACTGTGCTGGAAAGAACACATTGAATTGCTCACTTCGCACATGAGAAAATAATCTTTGTTTTTAAAAAAATATGGAAAAGTGCTGACTTCTCAATTCTTAACACTGTTTATTAGGCTGCGTTCAGACGACACGCGCACGCAACGCAACGCTCGCCATCAGCCGCGTCGAACACTCTTTGATTTTTTTTCGACATAATTTGAGCCCTATTGTCACACCAATATTCTCAAATTGCATTAACCAAATCAAATCGCTCACGCCACGCACCCGTCAAGCGCCCGCCTCGCCTCCGTCACGCGTTTGCCACGCGCGCACGCGCAGCACACGCCTTGCGCCCAGGCTTCAGCTAGTGTTGTATTGACTGTCACTAGTAGTAGAAGCGGGTGCGAGGCGTGCGCAATGCATTACGCGTACTGAGCGCGGGTCTAGGACCGGCTCAACGCGTGTGCGTGCTCGGCGCGGATACGCGTGTTGAGTGCGGGTCTAGGACGGGTTCAACGCGTGTGAGTGCTCGGCGCGGGTCATCTGAACACGCCCTACTCCCTCGCACAAAAACTACTTTCTTACTGAATAATAATCTGGGGTGCCTCCGCTAAAATTAAAGTCTGTTTTTCCTTAGGAGTCCAATTTGGTAAACAAACACCACTTGATAGAAAAACATCAAAGTTTCACATTAATCTCACGCACTGAACTAAATGTTATTGGTTTTACATATTCAAAACTTAGTTACAATATGTTTAACACTGAAATCCGTTTCAAATTCATCAATTTAATAAAATTTGCAAAAACATATCAGAAATTGAAATCTATTTGCACAGATAAGTAACACAATATGAACTTGACACATAGAACTTTAGATTATCTATGTTATTTATAGAAATGGGCAATAATGAATGCATTTGAATGATAAATTGAATGATTTTTTTGCAACGACAAACAGTTTTGAAATTAAAATAAATAGCTTGTAATCCTTTTGTAAACATTTGAAATCTTAAAATGTTGTTTTGTACTAGGCAATTTTTTTTTTGCAATATAAAGGCTTCCAATCCGTTTTAAGTAATCGACTTAAAGAAATAATTAAAAATCGGTCAATCAAATACAATGTTAGACTATGACATTCTAGCAATGCAACAAGATAAATTCAAGTAAAATGAAACTCGATTAATAATTTTCTTCTAAAAATTAATAATCGAAACATACATGTGTTTTTCCTAGGGGGTTCCATAAAGTAAAAAACTACCATTTGTCACAATTTTTCAACTCTCTTTTTCAACTTTCAAACTCAAAACACACACTTTCCACTTTTCCCTGTCTCCCGACCCGGGGATTGAATGGGAACTCAAGAAGCTAAGTCCGATGCCAAACCGCCAGACCACAGTGGCAATCAGATTTTAAAAAGGTTTTTCGTTACCAGTTTTCCCAAAAAAAATTATGTCATTCACCAGTTTCATTATTTTCTTACCAAATATAACCTATCCATTATGTTTTGGCAAGAAACACACTTTCCCAAATAATATTACTACTATAAATATAGCATTATTACTTAATAAATTACTATACTAATATTGACCAATAAATATTATTCATTCATGGTAGTATGTCATTCTTGTTCATTTGGTCTTTTGATAATTCCAACCCTATTCATTGTCTACAGCTTCCTAATGTCATGTGTTCCGCCATTGTTGTTCACCAAATTGGACTCCTAAGAAAAAACAGACCTTAGATTCTAGCATCTGGAAAAAGCCCAAAGATCTATTTTAAAGGTAATGTAACTAACTAAAAGGTAAACTAACAAACCTAGGAGGTTTCCTAAAACTCAATTGTTTAATCTATGGGAAGTCCTGTCTGTAAGAAAATTATAAACATATACAACATACGAGGGCCATTCAATAAATTTTTAGCCTAAGAAAAAATAAAGAAAATTTTGAGAAAGTAAGGATTTATTTTTCAACATATCAATTCAATATCCTTTCAATTCAATACACTTGGATCAGCGATGCTCCAACTTTTTTAACCCGTCAAAAAAATACGATTTCCCGAGGTCTTCAAAATAGGCCTCTGTGGCGGCGATGACCTCATCATTCGACCCAAATCTTTTGCCGGCGAGGGATTTTTTCAGATTTGGGAACAAGAAAAAGTCGCATGGAGCCAAGTCTGGAGAATACGGTGGATGGGGCAGCAATTCGTAGCGCAATTCGATCAATTTGGCCATGACAACGGCGGAGGTGTGAGCCGGTGTTGTTGTCTGGTGTGAGCAAACGCGGCACCCATCGCGCCGACAACTTTTTCATACCCAATTCTTCGTGCAGAATATGATGCACTGTCCCATCTGCGATGCCTACAGTCTCAGCTATCTCGTGAATCTTCAGTCGCCGGTCTGCCAACACACGAGATCGTGGATTTTTTTTACGTTTTCTTCTGTAGTAGCCGTTTTCGGTGCACCTGGGCGTGGCTCATCAAAAACCGACGTGTGGCCGAGCAAACTCTTTAAGCCAATTTTTGACGGTCGCCATCGAAGGAGAAGAGTCACCGTACACAGCATCCAAACGCTCTTTGATTTCGCTGCGCGTTTTCCCTTCCAAAAACAAGAATCTAATCACCGAACGATATTGTTCTTTTTCGATTTTTGCAAAACCGACCGACACGCTCGCTTCCAAAGGCTGTCGAAACAAAACAAATGAAGGGAAAAGACTGAAAACTACTTGATAGACTTCAAAAAGTATTTACTGCACGATAGTAAAACTCTTTTGTAACAACAACGCCATGGGGCGATGAGGCTAAGTAATTATTGAAGGCCCCTCGTACTATAATGAGTTTTGGCGCCATCGAGAGAAAAGATGGTCGAAGTTTTTTCATAATTATTGAATTTCATGTTAATAATGAGTGAAATTAGTCAATTTTGGTGGCATTTTGTACAATTTTGTTCAGTGAAAGTGCACAAATGAAATAATCTTAAAGAAATTAGCGTATCATATATTTCCTCGTTGCCGCCAAATCTCATTACGTGAGCTTGTGTAAAAAGGCCACCACTTTACCCAAGACCCTGACATGACTTACTGGCGACTTATGACTAATGACTTAATATAATTTATTAAAATTGATGTAAAATTTGATGTAAATTTCTACTTGACTAATGGCAAAATACTAACGAGATTGCCAAAACCTAAAGAAAGAAAAAACATACTATATTACGCAAGCACTCACTTCTACCTTTTATCTATCCTAATCTATTCAATAACAAAAGAAGACATGATGGAGTTTGTGATATTGAGAGATACCAACTAATCTCATTATGCCATCAGTTTCTCTTTATAAGTCCCATTTTGTATAGAAAAATTAACAGAGTTCTCAATATTTATCCTCTGTCGTTTCGGGATTGCAAATTGAAATTATTTCAATGATGAAGCTTAAATTACAATGATGTAGAATAGTTAATTAAATTTTAAACTACCCTTAATTTAATTAAATTTAATATAGTTTATCAATATAAGAGGTTTTTTTAAACACACACATACACATATGCACGCATACAACTTTCAAGATTGCTTATATTAGTAAATTTTTATTTATCCTGTTTGGAACAACTTCTGTTTATTTTCCGGAGGTGACATTAATAACTGCGACAGACGTCTCTGATTAATGCAGTTATTATCGTTGCAACTTGTACTTGTATAACTGTTTCAGTTTCAAATAAATATTTTCAAATTTAATCTTTACTGAAATGCATAATCCTTTTTCTAAATCAACTAAAGCTTTGAACAAATTTCGATGATTACTGAGGATTGTCAAGAGTTGTATGATAAATGGTAAAAAATATTGTGGTTTAAGATGCTATTATTTGCAATCATTTGTCAACATATTTTTTTAATATCACAAAATGGGTTACTTTTGTCAAGCATGTTTAAGTTGCAATATTAATAGTATTACAAATATAATGTACTAGCTGCTACCTGCGGCTTCACCCGCGTTTTCACAGAAACCCTGTGTGCGATTGGGATTAAAAATAGCCTATATGTTAATCCAGGTCACAATCTATCTGTCTTCCAAATTTCAGACAAATCCGTTCAGCCATTCGAGCGTGAAAGAGTAACAAACATCCATACATCCATACTTACAAACTTTCACATTTATAATATTAATAGGATTTTTAGAAACCTAACAATTATAAATTTTTTGAAGTTGGAGTATTTAATGTACTTGTTTAAAGCATGGGGTTGTTACTCTTACAAAGTTAGATAGACTTAATCATTTTATGAATACACAATAGTCAAATAACATATGTATCTTCACGCCCATATCCCCCTAGAGGTAGGCAGAGGCACAACCAGGGCACCCACGACTAGCCGAAGATACTAAGTCCCACAATGTGATAGGTGGCAAGCCCATAGCCAACCGGGCACATATCCTATCCCAAGCAACATTTTTTTATTAGAAAATTGGAAAAACCCAATTCTCGTTTTGTTGCTCGACCCGGAATTCGAACCCGGGACCTCATGCAGTCAAGTCCAACAACTGAACCACTAGACTACAGAGGCGACCACTTTCATTGATTATTGATACATGGCTGCAGTTGTACATTGCAAAATTCCCTTTCAAATTGATCCACCTTACAGAGAACAAATTGTCTGTTACATTATTTTTGTTCTGCATATTACAATAACTGTGTCATAATAATATTGGCTGTAAATATTGACTAGTTCATACAATAGATGCATAAATCAACAATTAATGACTCGGGTATTATCAGAGGGTAGTGTTAAGATTCTCCGAAACGGGCATCATTGTATGGAAAAGTAATTAATGTAGAGGATGCCTGGCAGATCTGCCAGGATGGTGAGATTTGGCACTAGATGCTCTCTACCTACTACCTACCTAAGGGACTTGGCATGAAGATATGTATGTGTGTCTATGTATGTAACAATACATGGGATCAATGCAATTTAACTGCAAAATGAAAATAAAACAAAAGTAAACATAAAATAAACATATTTTCCATGCACTAAGATAACAGGTTAGAGAATATGAACTCATAATAACGAATTATATTTAAGGCGTACCAATGTACGGGCGTGCTGCAAAATGACAACTTAAAATATTGATTCTTAATCAATATTAATATTTAACATGAAATATTTAATAAGGAATTAAGCATCCTCACTTGCGTTATAAATACCGACAAAATGATAAAAAGAAATAATAGGTATACCTCTCTCTGTGTTTAGTTTGTACCACAAACCGTATGAAACTGCAAATCCAACCGCTTCAACCGCTATAACTCCGGCCGCAGTCCAACCTAGCCAACGCTTATATCTAGGTTTTGGTTTATTCTCAAGCATAATATACAATCAATTTTTTTTTAATTTAGCCCAAGTCTTCCGAAAAAAGTAGATTTTTGCACAAGATGTCGGAACCAGACATCTATGACCGATGACGTGATATTTGACAGTGACAAATGACAATGACCATACATTGACAGCTTGTGAACGGTGACCGGTGACAATAGTGAACTATACCATAAATACAATAGGTACTCTTTGTAGGTACTCTAAACTAAACTTTACAAGGAGCGAGAGTTTTCCATAGATTTAGTATGTACAAGATCAACAAAGCGTGGGAGAGAGAAGTCCTTATTAGGTACAAATTGCCTTAGAGGAACACAGAGAGAGAGAGTCAGGTACCTATGTGCCAATATTTACACGAGTAAGAGATCATAGTGTTCCTGTCATAGTGCATTGCTGTGAATTTTGTGAATTATTTTCATAATCTTACTATTTAACTGGAATAAAATATAAA
>NJDC01002555.1:83869-98983 GCA_002245475.1 Calephelis virginiensis
CTATTAATTTATTTTTATTTGAAAACCATAATGCTGACGAGAAGATTACCCGCAGTAACTAAATAGTTGAAATATGATTATAAAAACATTCGTTCCGGTGGAAAAGCTTGAAACAATAAATGCAACCATAGCCTTACACAGCTACGAGGTGGCTGGTGTCTCGTAACAGTGGCGCCCCGTAGGTATATCAAACGAAAACTACTAGGAACGGGTTTTTTTTATATTTAATATTTAATTACTTTTTAATTTGTTGATAAAAAAAACAAATTGCCACTAAAATTTAAAAAAACTCAAAATCGTTTATTCAACTTACAAAAAACACTTATAAACGCAAAGGGTACAATAACATTACAATAATTAGAAATTTTAGGGGCAACTCAATATCTTATCAAATAAGGTAATTATATCATGCATAGAAAATAACAAGTAAAACAGAAATTGTTTTTTCACATTTTAATTCTTAATTTTTTACATTTCACCAATAGTTGTTTTTGATGCAAATGCAAGAAAACAGTAAGAATAGGTTAAGAAACTGTTATAAATCACATTCTTGTCTTCATTTGGCATTTTTTGTAATCGTTTACGGACATTTTAAACAAAATTCACCAATTTCACTATTTTCTAAAACTTACCAGCAAGTTAACCTAAAAAGTTTCCAGGCGTAACTTTAATACGTCGAACGTCCTTTTTTAAAAATATAAACACTTGAGACCAGTAAAAACACCATAATCTTTAAATCGGAATGATGCGACGAAATCACAACTCACTTAACACAAAATATCGTCATGAATCAATTAATGTACTCGTATTTATAATAATGGCGGCTTCGGATCGGCAGACAAACTCGCAGGCCAGTGTAACCGGTTATTTCAAATAAATAATATGAAAAATCAGCAATTCCCTAATTAATTGATTAACGAGCTATTTATTAAAATATAACGTATACATTATAAATAACAATATTTTAATAACACTTGTATGTATATTATTTTTTTGGTAGTGCAGCCTATATCAGCACACCCACATGCAAACATTTTGTATGCGTTAGGTGCGAAAATACGTCTATACGAGAAACAGGATCCTGCGCTGAACATTCAAGTCACAGGACAGCGATGCACCTATAGGATGTATAAAGTCAATAATCTTAGGTTGTCCATAACCACAAGGAGAGTCGTATGCTTGATTGCTGTCTCAAGCAAGGCTTGGAACCGGCACGAATACTGGAATTTCAAGCCCTGGTCCCAAGTCATATAAAAAGTTGTACTTTCCTATTTGTTTGGCAGGATAATAATGCCACTTATATCATTTTAACGGCTACCTTACGCTCTAACCGGAACATGATAATGGATAACATTGCTGTTTCGGCCGACAAAGACAAAGATGGTGACCCTAAAAGACAGGTTTCGCGTACAAATCTACCATCTATTAGTCACTATGCTAGTGATACATAAAGCCAATATTTCACGAATATAATGTCTTAATAGTCATACAACATAAAATTTGATATTGTTAATATCATAATAGATGAGGGTAAAGAAAAGATGCTAATTTACTTACAGTTTGTTAATTTATCGATATCGATAATTTACGTGACCTTTTTAACAACCCTTTCTTTAACTCATACATAAACAATTTACTCACACTCACGCATATTTTTTTTGGTTTCGCTTTTTAACTGACTTTGTTTATCTAGTACATACTAAATCTATGGAGTTTTCAATTCCTGTTGTGTTATATACCAATACTTGCGTTATCAAATTAATAAACCATTACAAAGATCACTTCCAAATAAAATTGTAACATAAGGTAGTTAGTCATATGTGTAGTTGTGAAATGTGTATTGAGTTGTTTATTCTAACAATTTAAGTAAAATACATGTGTCTTCGTCCATTATTTGTTATGTGTTTGTTTCAAGTGGTGGCAGTATCTCAATAAAATTGTCTTCCAGCATATACCGATCCCTTGCAATTGTACCGTTTCTTAGTCGCAACGCAGATATTGGCGAAATCCCATTAAAAGAAAAGTGGGCAAAAGCTATTAAAAAAAAGTAGCGAGGACTGCCAGAGTCATATACTGTAGTAGAAAAATACCCATAAGATTACTCGAGCAAAAAGCAAGATAGTATTAGTTTTTTTAATAGATATTGTTTTAACCAAAAAGCTGTTTAATTTAGTTTAAAATAAACCAACTTATATACCAGTTACTGCTGAATTGAAATAGTGAAATGTGACGTACTGTATAGAGAGCATGATTTTATTTATAGATATTATTAGGAACACGTTTTATTTCTTAAGCGATAAGTACATCACCCATTGAGACGTCCCTCCCAGAAAGCTCGTAAAAGGCGAGCATAGACTATATTGGTCACCACCAACAAGATCATTAGCGATAGAGTGCTGCGCAGCAACAACCTCGGATGGGAATCCATCGTGTTCCGGTCTGGAGAGTAAGTTGGTAAACCTGCATAATAAACCTAACAACCCGCCCACCGGACGGCAACGCACCTGTAACATCTATGGTGGCTATACGCTGCCGTTCGCTATTAATTGCCAAAAAAAATATTCTTGGGGCTAGCATTTAATTAAACTGTCATTCTATTTTAACCAGGGTGCTGATTGCATATCTTTTTAATGATGATCACAGGGTAAAGTGTACATCAAATAGCTGTCAAATGACGTGTTTTATATTGGCTGTCTCTAGTGACCAACACAAACACAAAGGAGACAGCAAATACAAAACACGTCATTTGACAGCTATTTGATCCATATTGGAAAAGTGTACTTCCATTTTGAGTTGGCCACTGACATAAATAATCAGCCCCCTGATCGCAGGAAACGAGTTTTAACCTCCGACGGGAGTTTTAGCGCCATTGTGAATGAAGATGGTCGTCATTTTTTCATAATTATTGAATTTCGTGTTTATATTGAGTGAATTTAGATGTGAATTAGAATCATTTTGTTCAGTGAAAGTGCACAAATGAAATGATCATGAAGAATTTGGTGTATCGTGAATTTCCTCGCTGCAGCCAAATCTCATAGACGAGCTTGAGTAACGAAGCCACCGCTTTACTCAAGACCTTGACATGACTTACTGACGACTTATGACTAATGACTAATTATAATCGATTTAATTAAAATTGATATAAAATTTGATGCAAATTTCTACTTGATTAATGGCAAAATACTAACGTGTAGGCCAAAACCTAAAGATAGAAACCCCCGACGGTAAATGGTATTACGTAGTATTTATATACTTTTTGCTAAAATATTACGTAGGTACATAATTTTTTAATTGATACATTTTTTTTTATTTCGAAGGTGACATGATCGAGATGGTTCTTAGCTAAATTATTTATAGGGTCTGTATGGGGTTATTCAATTTTTTTTTTAAATTTTAGATTTATTCCCCAAAAGCGAAATATTGAAATATCGACGAATGCTTCGGCATGCGAACTATCTCTGTTAATAGTCTATTCCAAATGCAGTTTTTCAAGTTTGTAAGCGAAAACTTTAGACTTGTTAAACATTTGTCTTGCTACTCTTTTCTTTTCATTAATTTGAGGTGTAAGACTAATTTACAGGTAATAGGACCTTATTTAAAAAGTAAATAATAAAAACAACGAAATATAAATTATTTATTTCACAATATATTCACATTTAGCCAAGAAATAATGAAATAAATTAAGAAAGTAACTACGTTCTTTCGCATCGTACCTATATATCTACAATCGACGTTGTAGCTATCATTAAATGAGCTTTTAACAAAATGTAACAAACGACATCTCCCAATAAAAGTACATATTTATCCCATAAGTAGCTATAGGTTTTGTCATAATTTCAAACTCCTTTGACTGAGTTCTTTGTGTATTAAACCAACAATAATCAATAACTGAGTCTATTGATATTTTTTTTGCTGAAGTCCGGTCAAGTTGTAAAAACCGCAAGATTAGCCACACATTAGCCACTTAAAAAATATAGTTTTTTTCATGATGTTTAGCTTAACGTATAGCTTGACGCAAAGCTACAGTAGAGCCTAAGGTGGAGGCACATTTAGCTAGAAGAAGTCTATTTATACTCGCTTTGAATACTTCCAATGGCACTTGGCAGACAATCCTAGTCCTTTAAACTTGAAGCTTAAATCTATTTGTGCATGTGAGGGAGATATGAATCAACCATGTAACGATAACTTGCTGAACCTACCTCTTAAGTAACGTTTAAACTGTTTTAACTGTTTACTCTATTGTGATATTTAATTTTAGATATTATTTATGATACCAGTAGGTATGCCTTTATCTAAATCCCGTCTACTTATATAATTTAATGTTTTCCTAGTTTTTTAACCTCATTAAGTCAAGTCTAACATAAAAATTAAAATTAGCAACGTCACACTTGTAAGTACCTTTATTATGTGCAAGTAACTATCGGTATTAGTACAAGTATTTACTAAGTCTCGGCATCGGCACGGTATCGGTCTATAGAGTATAGGTACCAACTTTGGAAGCACTATCCAGGTATCGAAATGACAACAGCCGCTAAGTTCCGATTAGGAACCTGTCTGTACTTTAGGTTGCCGTACTAAGCCTTACTACGTCTTACAGAACAATCAAATCTTAATAATTTCACCTAGAATATCCGAATTTGCTAATATGTTGTATGTTTACATCTCGTGACAATGGAGGATTGCAAAATGGCGGTTTCCTAACCGCTATAGTACTCCGACAAGGGTTTGATGAGCAATTTTTTTTGAGAGTTTGATAGGTAAATACTGAACGTTTTCTTTTTTATTAATCATTAGTATGTAGCTTCCTCTTCCGATGTTAATTCTTCTGCCTGCTGAAAAGATGAGCAGCTACAATTAAAATAATCACTCGAGAACAATTGCACACATAATATTATATTTATTATTATATTGTAAAAGAGATAATCTCATCGGGTACCACAAATATTTTGAGAATGTAGATGAACTACATACTTAAAACATTTGTTATACTTCAATACGTAATATTAAATATTCAGATATAAACCTAGTTGCATGTAAACAAATAGGAATTGAATCACTGGTAGTAAACCATTGTGCAGCAACTTACCCGTGAAAAGCCACCACTTTATCTATTCTTGCTATCGTAATGAAAATATCATGTTCCGCTGAAGAGGGTAAGGTAGCCGGTAAACTTGCACATAAGGCCTTACCCCTGCCAAAGAACAGTGACGTTCATAAAACATCAACGGTGTAGGTCATACTTGTTTTATGACATCAGGAGAGCCGTGTCCTTGTTCGCTATAATATGCCATAAAAAATACCTCTTCCTCAGTACAACTCTCTTCACATTCTTCAGTCTCACTGGTAGATTTTTCGAGGCAGTTCTCTGGTACAACCTTATCCTCATATGATGGACCCTAGAAAAAAAAGAGTTTTGGCGGCATCGTGAATAAAGATGGTAATATTTTTTTTAACAATTTAAGTGAATTTAGTGTAAGTTATGAGTAAAATTAGTTAAATTAGGTGGGAATTAGTTTAATTTTGTTCAGTGAAAGTGCACAAATCAAATAATCATGAAGAAATTAGTGTATCGTGAATTTCCTCGCTGCCGCCAAATCTCCCAAAGTGAGGTTGTGTAAAGTGACCACCGCTTTACTCAAGACTCTGACGTGACTTTATAAATAGTGAGTAATGCATGTACAAGAATAATTAATACGAAATAATTAATAAGGAAGACGTGGCAGCACGGCCTAAAGGTCTTAGCCGGCCCCAGAAAGGGGCAATTTAACTTAAAAAAAAGTTTTGGCACCATGGTGAACAAAGATGATAGTAATTTTTTCAAAATTATTGAATTAAGTGTAAATTATGAGTGAAATTAGTTAATGGATATCAGTTTAATTTTGTTCAGTGAAAGTGCACAAATCAAATAATCATGAAGAAATTAGTGTATCGTGAATTTCCTCGCTGTCGCCAAATCTCCCAAAGTGAGCTTGTGTATAGTGACCACCGCTTTACTCAAGACCCTGACGTGACTTTGTAAATAGTGATTACCTTTTTAATAGTGAATGTATAAGAATAATTAATACGGAAGACATGTGACTAATGACTGTATATGAAATAATTAATACGGAAGACGTGGCAGCATGGCCTAAAGGTCTTAGCCGGCCCCAGAATAGGACAAATTAACTTAAAAAAAACCAGTCAATAAATATTAAACCAGTTTGAGAGTTTTTGGCGCCATCGTGCATGAAGATGGTCGTATTTTTTTCACAATTATTGAATTTAGTGTAAAATATGAGTAAAATTAATTAATTTAGGTGGGAATTAGTTTGATTTTGTTCAGTGAAAGTGCACTAATGAAATAATCATGAAGAAATTAGTGTATCGTGAATTTCCTCGCTGCCGCCAAATCTCATAAACGAGCTTGTGTAACGAAACCATCGCTTTACTCAAGATCCAGACAAGACTGTGTAAATAGTGACTAATGACTGAAATAAGGAATTAATATGGAAGACATAAATTGAAAATATATAACAAGAAAAATATTTATTAATACGGAAGACGTGGCTGTATGGACACAGATCCTTTGCCTTTCCCCGACTGGGATAAAATTAAAAAACAACAACAAATAAACCAGTTTAGCGCAACTTTCATATCAAAAAATCAAAAAAATAAGTTTGCTATGTTTTTTATTCGCCCAAATCATATGACACTAGTTGCCTTATATCTGAATGCCTTTAGACTTACTTTCAAATTATACGGGTTATACTTTTTCAAGTAAACTTTATACACATTCGGGTTTGCTATGTATCTATGGAAGTCCCGCCTCTTATTACGTTGTATTTATATACTCTTTGGTAAGGAGCACCATCTGATATGGAGGGGAACTTGAAAAAGTGTCCAGCAATTGCTGAAAATAGCGTATCAAGTACCTATCACAATAGCGCTGGCGTACGAAAAACTACGACACGAATGTGGCAGTTTTAATAGTGAGGGAAGTAAGCAAAATGAAGAAATTAAATCTTTTCATGAGTCAAATACTTAGCCACTTTTTAAATGTTTTCCAATTACAAATTATTTAAAAAGTGCGCCACAGCAACACGGAAGTTTGTCTGTCCTGTTTATTTTTCTACATCCTCAAATTGCGTGTGGCGCGTTTAAATTTTATCCTATGCGATTGCAGCCTCTACTCTTATTTTCCCTGATTTGATAGACACTTTTTGATGCACTGAGACGGTGCTCCTTACTTCTATCCTCCATGTTAAACTAGCAGTAGTAAACGTATGTGTTTTTGTAAAGGAAACAGCGAACAAACTCACCTCTCTTGTTGATAACGGTAACGTTCTAACGGTGTTAGAAACAAAGAACCATACCGGCTATCATAACTCTCCGGACTAGAACATGACACTATCATTAAGGCGGCATGCAGGAATAGTTAAGTCGGTGTGGATCTCTTCCCGCACAAGTTGCTGCACAGCACTCTCTACAACCAGTGTTCTTGTTGTTAATAACCCATTTAACCTTTGCTCGCCTCTTGTGAGCTGTCAGACATGAAATCAGATGGTCTTTTCCACACAGGGGACCTGGACGAGCATCAATATATTATTATAGTAATTTAGCCCTCTCACGACATGTTAAGACATCGGGATAAAAAATAGTCTCTGATTATATTTAGTACGTCATATTCTTCGATATCATAGGACCACTTCGTTAGTCAAGTGGTTACCGTACACGACTGACTACACCGATGAATAATGAGGTTCGACGGGATAAAGTTAGTTTGTGTTAAGTGACAAGCACAGATGCTTGTATTTCTAGGAGTGGGTGTTTATTAAACTCATTCTGGTATTCTGGTATTAGCACTAGCTGTTTACCAACGACGTAGC
Organism: Calephelis virginiensis; assembly: GCA_002245475.1. Classification (NCBI taxonomy): domain Eukaryota; kingdom Metazoa; phylum Arthropoda; class Insecta; order Lepidoptera; family Riodinidae; genus Calephelis; species Calephelis virginiensis. The sequence continues at coordinate 91,735 of NJDC01002555.1, forward strand.
TTTTGCGTAGTTGCGGTTTTCATACAAACTTTCATCCCCTATTATAGTCTTTCAGGGGTTGATTTTTGAAAAAGCGCATACATTGGACCCAGATCTTCAACAAAAATTTCATCAAAATCGGTTTAGCCGATAGAGCAACAAACAGACAGACTTTCGCATTTTAATATTAGTATCTACTTTGTTATTATTTAATATCGCTATCACAAGTAAATAAGTTGCTTAGTTATTCAATTCGTCGATTTGATCAATGAGATCATTTGACTTCCTATTCTATAAAAAACTTACGTTCTGGATGTATTTTCCGACTGGTACACCGTCCACAATGTGGTACCGGAACTTGGTTCGATAGCCTTTCACCTTGTTGTCTATGCACTCCCCCGCACATTCCAGCCAGTTGTCCCAACCAGTCATAGGACAATCTTCTGATGAATGTGGGTCAATTACTGGCTTTTCCTCCCTGAAAAAAGCACTCATGTAACTTGTCTGTTGTCTCTTACCATCATGGCCGTGTGCTTGATCGCCGTTTTATCACATTAAAAGACTTTTCAGCAAAGAGCTGAAAGTTAATAGTGATAGAAATCGCAGAACTCTACCACATAGTGATCACAAAGTTAATGATATACTACGTCTTTATTTGTTTACTGTATTGGACAGAAATGTTAAGCCTATAGTGTAAATCTACGGGCTACCCTACTCTCTGGACCGGAACTTGACAGTGGTAATACGTAGGTCACACTATTAGTTTTGCGTAACTTAAAAAACAACATGTTATGACCAAAATATTAAGTTTATTGCTTTTCAAAACTATCACCTATACATTTTAAACATTTTTTCATTAGCTCGAACTATTTTTTAAAACAGGAGGACCACAGATCTGAAAGCAAGAAAGCAAGTTTTCTACGTGCTGATTAAATGCAATCGCTGCCTCGTCGGAGTTGGTAAAAGTAAAACTTCTCATCAAATCTTTGATTTTGGGGAATATACAGAAATCATAGGGTGCTAAATCGGGGCTATGGGCAAAAAGAGTGACGAGATGTACTTTTTCAGAAGCTAAAAATGACTTTGTTTTGTTAGCCGTGTGTGAAGAAGCGTTATCATAGTGTAGGAGAATGCGGCTTCTGGGTCGTCTTTCGCGAACTTTTTCTAACACCCTGGGTAAATAAGTGGTAGAATACAACACGGCTTTAACACTCTTTTAATCTTCAAGTGGAATTGTACAGATGGGACCCAAAGCTGAGAAATAAAACGCGATTATTTTTTTACCAACGTTTCTCGCCTGTCTCACTTTTGTTGGCCTGTTCTCATTTTCAAACACCCATTCATAAGATTGCTGTCTTTTTTTAGGGTTCAAACCAATGAATCCTCTTTTCGTCTCCTGTGACACTGTCATAAACAGCATTAGAATGTCTGTGGTCGTACTTCAGTAGCATTTGTGAGCACCATTCTACGCGAGCCCGCTTCTGCTCCGCTGACAGTTCATGAGGGATCCAACGACAACAAAGTTTCCGAACTTTCAATTCTTCGTGTAAAATTTTCTGAATTTGGCTGATACCAATCTCCAATAATCCTCTAATTGTCTCATAGGTCATTCGGAGGTTTTCTTCCATTAACCGCTTAACAGCAGCCACATTACATTCGTTGACGGCAGTTGAAGGCTGCCCTTAACGAAATTAATCATGTAAAGAAACTCGACCTCTCTCAAATTCAGCAAACCATCGCCTTACGGTGCTCAAACAAGGTGCTTCTCTCCCAAAAACATTTTGAGGACGAGCGGCACAGTCTTGCGGAGACAGAGAAATTAAAATCATTTTCGACTTAATTCCATTTTCGTTGCGTGCGTAGAACATTGATGGGTGACAAAAAAACCATTGACAAATTATTTCCCGTCAATTGTTTTTTTTTATTACTAACAAGGTTGCAACGTTTTAAAAATATAAAATTGTAAATTCAAATAGTTCAGATTAGCTAGAAGTGCAAAATTTTTAGTGTGCCCAATGTATGACGGCAGGATTAGAAGTAAGACGTGGTAAGACGGTGGATCCCTACCCGAGGAAGTGTTTGCACAGAACTCTACCACCAGATGATGCGATAACGCAAATCATCTTCAAAATAATTATTAACACACTCTTATGTCTGCTTTATAGACCGTATGCTTTGCCAACCCGAGAAAAATGTTTTGATAACATAAAAGTATGAGAATTGAACTACTTACCTAGGTGTAGTCGGTTGAGGCAATTCTCGAGTTTGCGTTTCTTCGAAGTCACCTGCTATGGAAACATTATTTATGATATTGGAAGGCAACCTAGCAGACTGATTTCCTGATGGTAAGAAATTCACGCCGGCTAGATACACCAAAATGGTGCGTTGCCAAACTGAAGCCGAGATGTTATGCCTCGAGCAAAAGTAAGTTTACCAGCTACCTTATCCTCCGAACCGCAACACGTCAACTGCAAGCATTGACGTTATGGCGGCAGGAATAAGTGAGGCGGGGATGCCCATCCGGGCGAGTCATTGCAAAACTCGCGGTGGTAATAACGGTAAGCATATGCTCACTTTTTACGAGCTGCCTGGTTCTAATTATTTTTTCCCCGTGTTGGTCCGGGCTCCTTTGCAAAATAGACCGTCAAGGCAGACCGTCAGCCCGGGCCAACACGGGAAAAAAATAATTAGAACTGATTTTTTAAAATATTGTCAATACCATTCGCATTTACTCCATACGCGTCCTTACTCTAGAAATTCTAGAGATCAGTATCAACGGAGCACACACAAATAGTTCTACTACTAATAGTACCTTTAATATGGACACTTCTTACCCTGTACTAAATATACTTTTAGTATCACCGTTAGATATAATAATATCTATATCTAATAATATCATCTATGAATGATGATTCATAGATGATATTATTAGTCAGTTTATGATTATTATTACGCTTTATCTGGATCGCCCTATGGAGTTCTCGCGGGCAACAACATATAGTAACATTTTAAATGAATTCATTGATGTACAATATACGATGTGTGTCGGCGAAATTTTTCGCAATATTCTTCGCCACAAATTCAATAATTTTAGAGCAGTTAAACTTCAAAACCCGACTTGTATTAGAATAATTATGTCATCTAATTACACAAATTGTTCTTTTGGATTTCCATCAGATCCAGACTTGGTTACCTTCACCTTCTTTCTAATTACAAAGCTTTTAAAAGCGTTTCAGAAATGACAAAGATTTCAATTAACATACATAAACAACAGAACTTGAACATAAAATAGTAAAAGTTGTTAAGACATAATACGGCCATGATGGCAGGTAAGTAATTGGCATGGCAGCTCCAACTCAAACGTCTCACGAAGCACTACTTCACGCCCATATCCCCGAAGAGGAAGGCAGAGGCAAATCCAGGGCACCCACGATTAGCCGAAGATACTAAGTCCCACAATGTGATAGGTGGCAAGCCTATCGCCAACCAGGTACATATCGAATCCCGAGCAACATTATTTTATTAGAAAATTGGAAAAATCAAATTTTCCTTTTGTTGCCCGACCCGGGATTAAAACCCGGGACCTTATGCAGTCAAGTCCAACACCTGAACCGCTAAACCACAGAGGCGACCACGAAGCACATCTTATACAAATAATAATAGCAGTTTGTTTGGAAAAGAAATTTCTATTCCAAACTTACCTCTTTCTTCTACTGGTTCATCAGTAACACAATCAGGTGTCGCATATGTCCTAATTAGTTCAAAGCGTAGTTTTGCAAAGGGTTTAATCTGTTCTTTAGGGATGGATTTGTTTATGACGGCTGAAGATATTGGCTGGGGCGGCATCGTGTCTTCGTTTGGAGACTAAAAAAAAACAAGTTACAAATTTTAAACAAATGAAACAAAAGACTGGATTTAACCCAGCTTAACTCGATATCTGTATAAAGTTCTCACACTCTCAATTCACTCATTTCAAAATAATAGTAAGAGTATTCTATTTTGTTGTAATTTTAAAATTGGTAAATTTACTACCTGGAAAATTACTGCTTATGATATGTTGGTCCTTCGAGCCGGATAATTGCAGCGATTTAAAAAAAGTAGTAAATGGATATAAATCTCGTACACTCTTTGTTGCGTATCTAAAGATGTTAACGATTGTACTTTGGTCATCTTCGATGGAGAATCCAGCTTAGCCTTTCCACGAGCCAGAAACTTACAAAGGCGTTTTTCAAGTCATATTATTAGGCGCGTATACGCCTTATGACGGCTAAAGTTCGATCCACTACCGAAGCAGTTGTCGTTCACAAATCAGATATACTTGTAATAAAATTTACTCACTTCAAAAGACAGTCCACTGTCCGTACCAGCGTCCATGGGGTAAATGTTAAGGGTTAGGTTCGGAGCCCATTGTCCTGTAGCGATCTCACATAGCTCCATGTTAGAAACTCCTAGGAACCAGTCTGGTGAAGGTAGGACTGCGGTCACCAGTGATACCAAGTGGTGCTCTCTCGTGGCTCGGAATATTGCGTTCGTTTCCATATCTGGTTTTGGCTGTCTCGAAGCTTTTATTATAGTTCGAACGGATGAACCAAGCTAATAAAAGATAATTGAGTTGAAAACACTAAGTCAAACAAAAGATTTAGTATTATTTTGTTTAGTACATGTTGCCCGGTACTCCACCAGGGTTTTAAAGTTATTCAGTTCTTCCACAGCCTTATAATATATGGACCAATGCAATGGTTCTTAAGAGAAAATCGTTGCTTATAAACTGCATAGACATTACAAATTTGAAATTGTGTAGCCAAGATGTTATGCCATGTGCAAGTGCAAGTCTAGTAGCTAACGTAGCCTAGTCGTCATATTGAAGTGTTGCTGCAAACATTTGACTATTGATTCATACCATGTTACAGTATCTTTATAACCGACTACCTAAAGATGTAGGCATAGGTGTATCCAAGACACCCATGGTTAGCCAATGGTATTTAGTGTCAAACCTATCATAAGTGAGACATATTATAACCAAATCATGGGCAGCCAATAAATAACCAAATCATTTAGAAAATGACAAAAACACACATTTTGAGTTGCCAGGAAACGAACCCGAGACCTCGTGTAGACAACGCTGTCACTAGTCCACTAGTCAGGCTGCTTTTGCTACTTAGATCTATAATATAAAAATGAATCGCTAAATGTGTTGGTAAGCGCATAACTTCGGAACGACTGGACCAATTTGGATAATTCTTTTCGTATTATGTTAATTATTGCCAGAACAAGGTTCTTATGACGAGAAAAAACTGGGAAAGTTGCAGGGAAAGTGGGAAAAACAAAATTTTAATTTATTCCCATACATACTGAACGGGTCGAACGAAGTTCGCCGGAGTAGCTAGTTTATTATATACCTAATAATTATAAATAAACAAATATCCCAGGACAAATCACACAAATTGAATCTAAACCCAAAGTAAGCAAATTATATGCTTGTGTTATGGGTGTTAGTCAACGATACTAATACGTATAAATACTTAAATAGATATCAGAATAAATTTAATTAACACCCAGACCCGGAAATGCAGACATCTAAATATTCATCACACAAATGCCTGCCCCCGTCGGGAATCGAACCCGAGCCGGTTGGCCGATGTAGTTAGGCGTGTACGCTAGCCACTCGACCAACGTTACTATAATTTTAGGTTAAGATTTAATGTTTTTATAATTTACTTGGGCCATGATCTCCATCTCTAGTTTGGTAGTGTTGCCTTGCTCAGCCAGCATCTTCAGCCCCGCGCTGGCCTCTGAGTTATATTTATACACGTAGAAGTTCTTGCTATGCGACGCACCAACTACGTCGCTGAAGCGAGCCAACTCTTTGGACTCGGGGAACATGTAGGGATGTGTGTTGTATGACCAAATACCTTCGAATGTAAGCTGAAAAGCAATACAGAATGTAGTCGACACATTATAATACTACAGCATTACAGCTGAAGCCCCGGTTTTCGGTTATAAGGCTAACTATTCGTAAACTATTCGTTGACATTTATAAACGAATCCCCTTTTCGTACCTGAACTACAGAGTATAGTTACCTGTCTATATTTTGAGCTGGAACGGATAAACAGATATTGCTAATTATTTTTTGATGTATTAGTTATGATCAGGATATGTTTTTAAGGAAAGAAAAACTGGAAAAAATCATGAAAACCAGGAAAAACAATCCTTTAAGTCATACAAACTGTTAGTAGCTGTTAATGGAAGAGGAACGAAGTTCGCTGGCTAGGCTAGGTTGCTTTCCTACCCTCTACGAGCCATACCACGTCAGACGTCAATGCCTGACAAAGTCGTTGCTAAGGCTGTAGGAATTGACAAGGTTGGGTAGGATCCCAATGTAGGTAACTTTTAACACAGCGCTCTTATACCAGTGGTCTTGTTAATCAACAGAGTTGCAGTAGCAGTGTCAGTTCCAGAACGGAAAGAAAAAATAAGAAGCGAACGGAAAAAAACACTTTGTGAAACATGTCTCATAACGACATCTTGCAATGCAAAATTAAATTAACAAAATATGATGTGGTCCATAAACTTTAAAGCGTAAGGTCTGATTTAGGTTTCAGACTAGATACGTGTGGAAATTCGTTAAGATTTCTTATACCTTACTTTATCTGGAGTACTTATGCTATGCTAAAACTGATTTGTATTATGCAGAGATAATTGTTACTGTTCTAAAATCAGTTATTATATTATTAAAATCATTACCAAATATCTAGCATCCTCGCAGACCTGGCAGTTGTCATTCTCCATAGGCTGCATGTCCTCAGCGTTACGTCGGTCCTCACACACACGCTTGGACAGAGGACCCTCAAAGTTGTACCAAACATCACGCTTTACCGCCAAAACCGCGTAGATTGTGACGCATTTGTTGTCTTTGGGAGGAGCTCGCCATATTGCCTACAAGAGATGATGACCACGACTGTATATATATATTATATATTAATCTTGATATATGGGGGTACAGGTTTAAGCGGTCATGCATTTCAAATATTGTAATATTTATAAATATTTACTTATATTTATTTTGAATATTGTAATAATTGTAATATTTAGTTGAATTCATTAAAACCATCTGCAAAAATGCTCTAGTTGTCACGCATATCATATGTCGCACCTAGTTAGAATCATGACGTCACCAGCCTGCGAATGCGACTGCGGTCGGTGGGAACCAGTGTCACGTTTTGGTTACATTATTAACACTCATTTTGTATTTCGCGTCGGATAAAAAAT
>NJDC01002555.1:102944-122179 GCA_002245475.1 Calephelis virginiensis
AATGTCACTGCCTCTTTAATCGAGCGATTTAAGAGTAAACCATAGTTAAAAATAGAAATGTGAAAAAATGTATTTTTTATTAATGCAGCTGACATCCGAGCCAGAACGACAATACATTACTGACATCTCATCTTTGGTGTTTATTAAAGGCGTAAGTATATTTCTATTTCAAAATCTGCATTTTCCTGTGTTAAAAACAATTTCGTGCTCCAGTATTTCAAATAATATTAAGAAACAAAACAGTGACTAACCTTTGGCACCATAATTTGTCGTCATTATAAGATAACACTAGAAGTTCACAATATACGGTATAATCTTACAGGAGTATGTCGGTCAATTGTCTTCACTCAACTAAATACTCGTTTATGCCAAACTGATCTCATATTACATGATTTACTCAACAATGCTCTTTATTACGCTTGTAATAAGAGTATAACGGGGCGTCATAAAAAGGGTTTCGATGTCACGTTATACTTTACTGATCCCCAAAACATTACTAATTCGTCTATTAGTCCTGTTAAAAGCATTAATTATGAAATTTGTTAACAAGATCTAGCCTCATCAACAGCTTCTAAGGAATCGCTGACTGCGAGCATAGCTAAGGGAGTACACTCCCATAATTCATTTAGACTGTGTATTTTTGTTCTCGATGACTAATATTTCAATGTTTAAATTTTTGATTAAAAATAATGTAAGTAATTTATCTCTTCTGTTTTATTAAACCTGGTCGTTTTAAAGTAAGTGCATACATGACTGTATATTGAGAGTGGCAAGTAATATTTCACAGAACGGCCACAAAAATTCATTATATTTTGAGATTTTTCACTCTTAAGTTTCGGAAGTTAGGACACCATAAAATAACGTTTTAACAATTTTGAAGTGTTACTTTCTAATGATTAACTAAGGTCCCATAAACCTCAATGTAATTTATAAACACTAATATAAAATAGTATAGGTAAGTAGGTTCCATGCAATAAAAATCATTTCCATATATGGCGCCTCCTTCTTGATTGACTTTTATTATTATTGTGTAGAAATCGTAAAGCAGTTCATGGAATACGTGCAACTAGTTACTTAACAAGTTTTAAGTATGTAGTCTTAACAGTTAGGGAATAAAGTGATTGTGACCTACGGACGGAAAGACGGACTTGTCAAATCGATAAGGTTTCTGTTTAAGGACATTTGTCTACAGAACTTGTTGATTTAGAAATTTCATTGTGCAATTCAGTTCCGAAAAATTAATCCGAAATTTGGCCCATAACAAATTCATACAAGTCTGTGGATCTCACTACCATAAACCAGGAATTTTTCACACGGAATTTGTGTGAATTTTCTATCAACATTATTTTGTTTCGATTTTTCTAAACAGAGATCCGTAACGAAATTCCGAAAGTATGTAGCGGCCCTAAATCAGAGACCAGTGTGTGTGTATGAAGAGTGTGTGTGCGTACATGTTTATGTGTGAGTGGGTCGGTTATCATGTAGGTAAGTATAATTTTCAAATGAAAACAATAAAAACGGTTTTAACGGTTTATTTTTTATATTCAAAAAACATAAAGTATTTATTCCTTATATATAGATTAAATTCTTGCCGTGTCGATTTTTGCATAGTTTGTTAATGCTTGGATAGATGTCTTTTTCTGGAGTTCCAGGCGTGACCGGGTGCTACTGGCTGCATTATTTGTTTTTCCGCTTTAACAAAACAAACACATTTACATTGCGCCAGTTAATCAGAAATTATAATTTTTGAGCTAAGGGACCATGGGAATAATTAAGATTTTTTAACAGGATAAGACATAGAATAAGCACACGGGTCTTATGATGGTATTAGACAATCGTAGCCTATTACTTCATAATTTACGTATGTCGCTGCCCTTCAGCCGCTGTGTTAAGCCTGATGTGCAAGGCTAAGGCTAAGAACATTCCGCTAAACACTGGGTACAAACGGGAACGGGTAAGACAAAATCACTACCAGGCTAAATTAATGCACAGCACTCTGCAGCCAGTGGTCTCGTTGGCAATTATCTATATTACATATGCTCGTTATTTATGAACTGCACGACCGGGAGGTACATGATCTAATCAAAGAGATACGAACCAACACTAATTTCAACTAAATGCAGTCAGTCGGTCTATTTGGTAAAATTCTGCAGTGGTTTGCAAAGATTAGGAGGATTTTTATGTTTTTTTGTTTTTATGTTAAAGGGCCCACCCGACACGCACCGCCCCGTCAAAGGTGTACGCTATCGATTCGCGGTTCGCGAGAAAATCTTGTCTGAAGCTGGGAAATACATTTTGAAATCATAATTATACCAGTCAAATCATCATCGCCAGTGTCGTCTTCTTCACAAACGTCGTCACATTCCCTCCTTTCGGCATCATCGAAAATGTTTTTACAATACGGTGACACTTCTTTCTTCACCGATTGATCAACCTGGAAACAAACTGTATTGTTACCTATTTACGCCGATATTAGTTTGAAAAACAGAGTGAGCGGTGACTGATGGTCGGAGTGAAGTTCGTTCTAGTCCAAGTACTGTAATAAGTAATGTTAAGATAGTCTTGCTATAATTATTTCTATACGCTCGTTACGCAAATTATAATAACTACTAGTGGTCACCCATTGGTCTAAATTCGACCATAATAAATTTTAATTATGAGTTATTCAATATAAATTATTTTTGATAAGAACGCCATCTTCATTTATCAAGACCAAATACTTTGTTTCCAAAAATAATGAAAATAGTTTGTGCGCCATCTGTGATCTTGTATCGTTATCAATATTTTCGTTTGTGTGTGTCAAATTTGTGGTAGTATGTGTAATGTTTCATTTTTTGATTTAATGCACTTGATAAGCAGTATTATTGAAAAAAATTCTGCACTTCTCCTAAACATAAACTATAAGTGTGACAAATTTCACACTCCTCAGTCCGCGCAATTTCCTTAAAAAGAGGTCCAAAGTTTTTGCTTCACTTATTATAACAATCATGTTTTTTACAAGTAGCGCCATTTATACAAACTATAAGAATCTACTTTATTTCTGTATTTTTTTCTAAAGTGAATATTTTAAAATTTATGATGCCACAGATAAACAGACACACACACACACACGCAACTACACGCACGCACTCACGAAGAATTGACAACCTTCTCTTTTTAGAGTCGTGCAAAATAGACTTAGTTATTAAAGCATATTGTGATGGTGGAATTTCGAAAACTAAAGAAATCACTTTTCTGTATGCTCAATAGTAGTAAATACCATGTATACCTACTCATATTATACGTATCTATGTACGTATACGTTTATGCATACGTATTTTATATTGAAATTAATGTCGATTTGCGTTTATTGCTGGACTACATTTAAATTATAATTTTTCCGTATTAAAAATTTAAGAAATATGGTTTGGATAAAAAAATGTACGTACCGTAGGATCGTATTTCTCGACGGCTATTCCATCCACTAAATGGTATCTCTCTCTCCGTTGGAAGCCCAATAGTTTGCCGTTGTCGCACAAACCACTACAAGGACTCCAGTCAGTCCACATCGTCATGGGACATAACTCAGACGAATCAGGGTCCGTGGCTAATGGTCCTTCACTAATAACACAATATATTTTATAAATATATAGAGTGTAAGTGTCAGTTTTCTAAAAAAAAAACCAACAACCCATGACACTTAGTTAAAATCAGAAATTATACAAAAAAATTAAAAACTGTTGCTATTTAGCCAACTATAATACATACAACAACAAAAATTGACGAAGTTCAGTTTAAAATAAATAATCAAATAAAATAATAAAAATGAGCAAGTTATATCGAAAACAAAGCTTCATAACATAAAGATGTTATAATAGATGCTACAGCTGATTGTAAGGGAAAAAACCACGTTATCGCGTTGTTAACTTTACATTGCGTAGTTACCATGAATCGGTTTTCATTGCAGTGACTCAACTGGGGATATTTTAGCTTTCTTGTCACACCGATGCAGATGGGCACAAACAGATCTTTTCGAAGCATTCCTCCTATGGACTTACAAGAATTTGTCTATCTGCATAGCGATCCAGATGATAGTATATGCTGTAGCAGTACAAAGCATTAAAGCAGTGAAGGGTGCTTGCTCAGAGCCTGAGCCTGTCAATGTTGCGTTACCCAAGGCTGAGTGCTTTCTCCCCATTGTTTTTAGTACATATCAACAACATGTAAATAATTACGCTATGCAGTTGATGCTACTGGAAAAAACTTCGACTACAGCGGGCCCTACAATTTTCAGGAACATGTCATCGAGAGTCGGAGCTAAAACTTTGCCTCCTCGGTTTGAGATTGTTACCTAACATAGAAGTACCATTAAACACACCAAGTATACCAATACCCGGAGTGAACATTTTGAATGATGCTCAGTTTCGTGGCCATCTGGAAGGGAAGGTTAATAAAGTAGCTAAAATATAGGTGCAATTAGTAAGGCGAGACAGTAATTAATGGCTACATATTCCATTGCTTGTAGCTCTACAAAGCTCAAATTAAGCCACATGGAGTAGTGAGGACTGTTTTCTTCTTTGGACAGAGGCTCCTCAGTACAAGTTCCTTTCTTTTGACCGAATCCAATGAAGAGGGTCTGGAATCATTGATGATCAGGCATTTATCATTGGTTCACATATCATGGAGAATGCCCGTCGGCGCTGTTTGGTTTGATCCCTACCACTGAGTTTAACTTTCAGACATCGCGTCACAGCTTAAAATATCACATCCACCAGCTTGATGTATGGCGGTAATCTATATTGAAGACATTTCTGATCTCTTTCAGCACCTTTATGGAACCACTTTGTGTATCTGCGGTATTACCCAACAACAAATTGGGAAGCTGTAAGAACAGAGTATATTCATTTCTGATACATTTGCAACTCCTGATGTTGTCAGTGGATGTCAGTGGGCGGCGATGATCACTTACAATCTGGTGTACCGTTGGCCTTTTCTTCTATAACAAAACACATTGTAGTATATTATACTTAGTAATAGTGTATATCAGCGGTCAGCAAACCGCAGCCCGCGGGCCACATGCTGCCCGCCGACGTCTTACTTGCGGCCCGTGAATGTCTTGAAAATAAGTTATAAATATCAAAATAACTTCGTGAACCTTCCGCACTTGACCGTATAATCTACGGCGTATAGTGTAGATTTAGCCTTAAGGACGCGCTTCTCTCCGCCAATTTTCATTTTTTTATGGGACATGACCAATTATATGTAGGTATATTTGACTTTTAGGGTAAATATTACAAGTGTGGCCCTCCTTTAGTTTATTTTGCCGCCATGTGGCCCTTGCCTGCCAAATGGTTGCCGACCGCTGGTGTACATTATATTTAATGGCTGTGACTATGATAAAAAGTAATGAGCGGGTATGTAATAAGCAACAAGGCTCACCCACCACGCCGAGCACCTACATCTGGGTTTCTATACCTGGAGGGCTCGTCTGGTTCCAAAGGCTTTTCTTCATTCTCATCAGTGGTTACAACATCGGTGGTTGCAGTCGCGGTAGCTGTTGTTTCTTCTTCTATAAAAAATATCATACTTAGCTATGCAAGCGGCTTTTTCTCGAGCATTTCTTAAAATTTTAAATTAAGATGTCTTCGTTAATATAACGTAATATTCGTAAATAAAAGCTGTTGGCTACGAAACTCTAAAAAGGGATTCGCTTTTAAGATACCTATAACTGTGACTACCTACCTATAAATTGTGACATAATGATAGGTTAAACTTTATTTGAAGTCTCTGAATGTGACCGTAGGATGCATTAATACGAGTATACAAGAAATATTTCAAAAAACATATTTTTTTAATGATATTGGAAGGCAAACAAACAGACGGATTTCCTAATGGTTAGAAATTTTCTCCGCCTAGAGACACCAAAGGTGGTAATGGTGCGTTGCCAACCTGAGGCTGGGATGTTAGGCCTCAGGCCTCGTGCAAAGTAAGTTTACCGGCTACCTTACCCTCCGAACCGAATCACGTTATGATGTTATGGTGGCCGGAATAGGTAAGGCGGTGGCACCAATCCGGGCGAGTCGCTGCGAAACTCTACCATCTAGTCAGATGTCACGGTTTTAGCGACGGTTAGCCTATACTCACCTTTTACGAGCTGCCTGGCACAAATGCAGATGGTCTTTTCTGCAAAGGAGACCGGACCAACACGACTTATGGTCATAAGCGTCCCAGTAAAGCGATACCTATTTTTTATGGGATAATGACAGCAAACAATCACGTGGCTGTCCAGATGATAAGAGACGATCATGGAATATAGACACCATAGGTATATTTGACAAGTGCGTTTAAGAAGTTAAGAGGTGGATGATAGATAAGGGCAACTTGTTACACTCTACCACCAGTGCTGTTGTTGGTGATGACCCACTTAAGTTATGCTCGTCTCTTATAAGCCACCAAACAGGGAGTCTATTCTACACTAGAAACTCTGACCAACACAGGGAATTATATTTTTTCTGGGATATATTTAGAGTATAGTTTACAAACACAGTTCTTTGTATTCGTGCATTTTGTATGTATAGAAAAAATACTTCCACTCAAATTAACATTGTAAATGCGAAAGCGTGTTTGTTTGTTTTATTGTATTTAATTCTGTGCGCGCGTATTTACATAGGCTACTTTTTCTCCTGATATCTAAACAGGTTTTTCGGGAGAGCGCTTTATAACAATTGGTAACATAGAATTTGGTTTTTTCAATTTTCTAATAAAAAAAACGTTGGATTGAATATGTGCCCGATTGGCGATAGGCTTGACACCCTTCACATTGTAGAACTTAGTGTCTTCGGCTAGTCGTGGGTGCCCTGGTTGTGTCTCTGCCTACCTCTTAAGATACTTACTTTGCGCTTAGTAACATTAATACGCAAACGTAGCCGCTAACAACAATTAGTAACTTTTTAAGTAATTATTTTGCAATTAATTGATCGAAAACAGACAAATAATTCGAACTCTTTTACACATATACTTACGTGTAGATGTTTCTTCTTCATCTGTACAGGCCCTTTGGTAAGTTCTTATCAACTTGATGTGCAGTCTCCCAAATGGATGAGAATCTTTTATATCCATATCGTAAAACGGAGAATTCTTATCGTACGAATTCATCTGGACTCTGGCAACTGCGTCTTGAGGAAATGTCTCAATGTTGGCTGACTAAATATATTTTTAAGCGTTAACCTTATATATTGCAAAATTATTTATTATTCTAATAGCTGCATGTGCCGGTTTCGCTAGGATGGAAATTGTTTTGATCATAAATTGAGATCGACTCTGTGGTCTAGCGGTCCAAATGTTGGACTTCATGAGGTCCCGGGTTCGAATCTCGGGGCGAACAACAAAAAGAAAACGTGGTATTTCCAATTTTCTAATAAAAAGAATGTTGCTCGGGATTGGATATATTGTGCCCGGTTGGCGATAGGCTTGCCACCTATCACATTGTGGGACTTAGTGTCTTCGACTAGTCGTGGGTGCCCTGGTTGTGCCCCTGCTTACCCATTCGGGGATATGGGCGTCAAGATGCCTACTTACTTACAAATTGAGATGTAAGCTATTCTATCTTTCAAGTTGGATCAAACTGCAGACGATGTGCAAATTTGATTGAAATCGGTAAATAATTTTAGGAGTCCAACGTGGACAAGCAACGTGACACGTAACTTATATATATAGGTATATTAAGATTATATTTCTTATGTTAGATGTCAGTGAATAAGCACACAGTTCTGTTGAAAAGAGACAACCATAGTCTATAGACACCATAGATGCTACAGTTGCGTCGTTGTCCAGCGACCGGGTTGGAGGGACTTTTGTGCAAATCTACCGGCTACCCTACCTTCCAGACCGGTTTATGGCACTGCATATTTGGCGTTAGGAATAGATAAGACGGTGGGTCCATATCTGGACAAGTTGCTCCAATTAAAGTAACTAAAATTTTATCTAAATTTAATTTTAACTAAAGTTTTAGCCAAGTCCGGAAAGGAGAAAGTTTCAATTCGTCGGTAAGTTTTTTGTATATTTGTTACACTAAAACAACTGGATTTTGGTAGATCTATTGCTTTGAAAGGAACCTTCGTCATTATTCGGAGATGATACCACATTATTTAAATTGGTCCGTTGGAAGCAAAGGTGATTTTCTAATTTAATAAAGTCAAAATACGTATTTGTATATGAGACCTACCTCATAAGATACCCCACTGTCTGTCCCAGCATCCCACGGATACAAGTCCAGCTCCCGCTCCTTAAGCCATGTGTTATCTTCTTGACAGAGTTCGAATCTGGTAACGCCAAGGTACCAGTCCGGAGATGGATATAGAGCGATTGCCACTGAGAATAAATGGTTGGTTTTGTCCGTTCTGAAGAAGGAGTACGTGGGGTTGTTCATCTTAGGATAGCCATGTCCCTTTCCTTTGATCATTGTACGCACTCCGTCGCCAATCTGTCGATAACACATCCTTGCTAAGAATTTCTTCATGACTTTTATCTAAATCAAATTCTAACTTCCTTCCATTCTTATTATATTATTATTTTATGCATACTACTCTTACATACTAAATTTAGCAAATTGTGTGTATTTAAACTAAAAAGAATGATAATCTCAAAACATTTTCTACCAGCAAACCAGAAAGCACAAAGAAATCACCATAAAAATATCTTTGTTTAATTTTTAATTACAAGTAGCACACAATAGGTTCATGCGCACTGCCACCGTATACTTATATACAATAGCGCAGCCTTTCAAAGAGCTATCATCTTAGCTATGTATCTATATTCTATCAATAAATAAATAATTATGAATTATCCGAACTTGAAATATCCGAATTTGAAATAATGGCTGCCCACCCGAACCTGATGTTAGCATTCGCTTGTGACTACACACCGGACACAGACGTACCTACCAAATTCAAAACACCCCGTCAAATACTAGCGGATCCAGCCTATCCGATCGCTAATGCGAGCCTCCTTTCCAATCCCAACGCAACTAGCACACGTAGCACCACACTACGCCGTCGTCGTCTCGGGTCTCAGAGACGAAGAACTCTTTTCCGCACAACGCCTAACGCCAAGCGACGAGTCGCAACGCCTCCAATCTATCCACCCAGTAACCAGAACGCAGCACCAAGTCGAGGTACGGTCTCTCGGGAGACAGCCCATGTTACTGGCGTTGTGTGGAATACTCCAATGCATTTAAATAATTATGTCTCAAGCTGAGCACTCTGCTCGCCCCTTAAAGCCTGGTGAAGTTGTAAAAACCACGAGGTTAGCAACATTAAAGCGATCAAAATAAACTGTCTAAAGATTCTAAAGATATTAATTCCAGGAATTAATTGAACTTTTATTACCTTTTCTCTGATTTCAGCTTCTAAGCTACTAGAGTTGGCATGTTCAGCCAGCTCTCGGAAACCTGGTGTTACCAAATTACCAGGGGCCCATAGGAAGTAGTCCACTGCGTGAGAAGCACCAACCAAGTCACTATATTTGGGCTTCCAATCATTTTCTGGATACATTTGAGGATGAGTGTTCCTCGACCATATTCCTTTGAAAGATACCTACAACGAAAAAGTAGGCATGTTAAAGCGCGTTATCCGAACACGCAGACAGAAATGAACAGGGCGCTCAAGATTAGCCAAAATTACTTTAGTCCCATAAAAGTGGCAAAGCTATCTCCAACTGGGTAATTCAATAATCCTGGTCAACTTGACTAGAAAATTAAAAGAAAATGTTGTTTTGCTCTACCCAGTAATCAATCTTGTTAGCTCATGTAGCAACGCCAGCTATTGACCACAGAGCTTAAAACAAATACGTTTAAAAGTTTAAGCTACACTTTTATATTACCGTTAACCTACCTCATATTTGGCTTCATCACAAATTTCGCATTCGTAATTCAATATTGGTGTTATGTCATCTGGCTGGCGAGTGTCCTCACATAGCCTCTGAGTCAAGGGAGCACCATCTTCATACCAAACGTCTTCAGTTTCTGCTACCATGGCGCGTAACGTTACACACCCGTTAGACGTTGATGGGGCTTGCCAATAGACCTTAAAAAGTGTTATAGCATAAAACAGTGAACAAGAAGACGGCTATACTGATGGTAAGATAACCGTGGCCTATAGACATCATACATGTTAAGGTGGATGTCGTTATTAAAAGCAAAAGTAAATATCTTCACACCCATATCCCTGAGGCATTAGGCAGAGGCACAACCGGGGCATCCACGACTAGCCGAAGACACTAAGTCCCACAATGTGATAGGAGATAAGCTTATCGTCAACCGGGCACATATCCAATCCCTGGCAACGTTATTTGTATTACAAAATTGCAAATGAACAATTTAATTTTTTTTTATAATAAACTACAACTTATTTCTTTTAAAAACTTACTTCTATAAAAGATTTCTCTGACAACATCGAGTGCTCTACGGAGTGCAAACAGCGGTCACTATACTTGGTGGTTATGGAGTTTTCAGGCCTGAGCTCTCCTGGTAAGAGGGCAATCAATCTCCTCGGGTTCTTTGGATCTGGTCTCATTTCGCCTTCAGCAGAAATCATGAATGCCGTGAATCTAGATTCGCCATCGGTTTCGGAAATTCTAACTAAAAAAAATATAAAAAATGTATAACATTTTGAAGCATCGCGCAGCGATCTTGCTTTCTACGTTTTGAGTGTTTGCTTCTACTTGCAAGTTACTTATACACACATCCTAGAAGAAGCAGATAATAATATAAGTGTGTAATTTTTTTGGACATCAAAATCCATACTTAAAAAAAAGTATGTGTGTCTGTTGGTCTTTCAGGTCTAAACTGTTAAACCAATTTTAATTTTCACCACTTCTTCTCCTGAATGGCTAGGTTTGCAAACGGTGGTAGTTTACGGTAGACAGGGTTAAATTTATTTACATTTTAAAATTGTTTGTAATTTATAATTCAAATAGTAATAAATATAAAATAATTTTTTGTATGAACATTAAAACATTGTGTACATAATTAAATAATTACTTTTATAAATATTAAAATATTTGCACACCACAATGTGGTAGAATATGTTGGAAAGCTTAAACAATTTTGTAACAACTTCAACACGCATATTCCGCAAATAAATATATTTTTTTTCTTAATGAAATTATATATGCATATTGCTACAGACCTGAATTTAAGCATTTTTTTTAAATAAACCCCCAAAGGGCTACAATAGGGGATCTAAGTTTGTATGAAAATTGTAATTAGGTATTCTACGCTGACGAAGTGACGGGCGAAGAGCTAGTGGTAAATAAGGTACCTATTATTGCCCCTGATGTTTTATTTATTTTTGTAATAATCTCCCCGTGTTAGTCCGGATCTCAGGTGTCGAAGACCCTCTGCGTTCCTGTCAAGAAACTCGCAAGATGCGAGCGAAGCTTGAATGTATCATTACTAAGAAGACCACTGGCGATAGGCTGCCAGACTACAGCAATATGTTTGGGCCTAATGACAATGTCACATCCGGTCCGGAGGATAGGGTAGCCGGTAGACTTGTACAAGTTGCATAACACCTCGGTTACAAGACGGCAACGCACCTACATCTATGGTGTCTATAGGCCATAGTTATCTCTTACCTTAAGACGAGCAGTCGGATTGTTCGATATCTATTAACAAAATAAAACGTAGTGGTTCACAGAATCTACCTACCAACCAATTTTCAACTGGTCGAACATTCAGCTACAGAATAGCTAAGGGACCCTAAAACTCGCTCTCCTCTGATTTAGTCCACATTATGCACTGGTTAGTTGCGGATTAGTGAAATAGAAGAAATTTGAACTTACCCCGTGCCCGGTTGGCGATAGGCTTGCCACCTATCACATTGTGGGACTTAGTGTCTTCGGCTAGTCGTGGGTGCCTTGGTTGTACCTCTGCCTACCTCTTCGGGTATATGGGCGTGAAGATACTTACTTATTTATTTGAACTTACCCGTATACAGTTGGTCCGGGATGTAAGTTTCATCAGCATCTTTAACAACCAACTTAAAACGTCCATCAGCAGGCAAAGGTTGGGTTGTAGACCCATAGGGTCGTCTATTACAGTGAAAAGTATTTACTATTTTAGGACCAATACATGCGACAATCCAAACAACTAAGAACAACATTTTAAGACACTTATTAATAGATTGGGAATTTCAATTAATTTTAATAAGTAACTCTTTGTTTATTATTATACTTTTTTATAAATATTTTAACTAATTTATTTACAACTAGGAGATTAGACTAATGCTAACTATTCCTTTAGACCTAGTCTTGTGTTTCAATTTGTGATGGAATATTAACTCAAGAATACATGAAACTTGATCGACGCAGGATACTGTTACCATAATAAAAACAAGCAATTAACCCATATAACGTCCCATTAAATTAATTTATTAATAGGTATCAGCTTCTGAATAATGTCTTATTTAGTCCAAACGCCTATATATTATAATAAGGAAAAGGAAAGGTCAAATATAAGCTTTTCTTGGTTCCAGTTATTATTTAAACATGAGTTTGAACCAATTTCTAAGAAAGGAAGTTATCTTTTGGGCTATACCTATGTTTTTGTGTCTTACCTACAGCACATAAATCGCCAGAATTTTGTTAAGGAGTACCTAAGATGACATACTCGATTCCAATTTCTAGTATTGCATGAATCGAGCTTTAAAAGTAAACTTACAGAACTTTTTACTAGGTGTCTTAAACTTGAAGATTTTATTGAATGATAACACTTTCTATGTATGTATGTGGCTTTTGTTTATACAGGATTACATCTAAAGCACCAGCGAAATTTTGAGAAATGGTTCGGGATCAATAACACTTTCGATCTATAATAAAAAATAAATAAAAAAAAGAATCGCCTCGTTGGTCGAGTGGCTAGCGTACACGCTTAACTACACCGATCATCCGCGAGGCTCGGGTTTGGTTACCGACTTGGGCAGACATTTGTGTGACGAACATTTAGATGTCTGCATTTCCGGGTCTGGGTGTTTATTAAAATGTATTGTGGTATCAATTTAAGTATTTCTATGTATTAAAATCGTTGACTAACACTTATAACACAAGCATTTAATTTGCTTACTTTGCGGTTATTTGTGTAACTTGTCCAGCTAATTTATTATTTAATTTACAGTTTTTATCCGACGCAAAATTCAAGATGCATGGTTATAACTTATAACGTAAACAAAGCATAAAACTGGTTCTCACCGACCGCAGTCGCATTCGCAAGTTGCTGACGTCATGACTCGTACTTTAGGTACGACATAGCGTGACAAGTGAAGCATTTTGTCAGGCTATTTTAAATAAATGTTTATACAAGTACATACTACAATTTGGCAATATTATTTAAAATGCATTACCATTTAAGTCTTTACCCCCTCGTATCAAAATTTGGCCGGTCCTTTCAAAGTTACCTTGTATACAGAATATAAGAAGTAATATTGAAATATAAGTCAGTTTTGAAATTTATGGTATATTTAACATGGACAGGCACTTGTTTGTCATTAATATGAGTTTTAATAAATAAAACTGAATAACACCAATATCACCTTTGAATGATTTATTTACTATATTATATATTTTTTAAAGAGTTTGTGATAATTAAAATCAGTGTAATGTAATATGTTCTTTATTTCCATAAGTCTTTGGTATTACACAATACTTATAAAATTATGGCCACCATTATTATTGCATTTTGTTATAACATTTATATTATTTACATATTCCCATAAAATCTGATTAAAATATAATTAAAACTTACTTTGTGCTAACAATAAAATAATCCCATTGGAGTAAACTTAGTTTAAATAATACTAAATAAAATACTCTTCTTATTAAAAAAGTACCTACTTACCACATAAGCATGTTTATTTGTAAAACAAATACATTTTTATATAAGAAATTAAAATATGTAACTTTTCATATATCTTACACAGCCGGTGCAGGTAGTGTCAAATTGGTATGAGCTTCTAGAGTAGTCAAAATTATTTAAAAGACATAAAATCAATTTGATATAATTAGTTCCAATCATCATAATGTAAGTACTTGTTCTTGTAAGGCAGAGGTTCCCAAACTTATTTCATGTAACGCCCACTTTGAAAATCAGTTGTTTTGTAGCGCCCCCCCTCGTTTTTTTCTTGTCAATAACCTCAATAACATATTTGTTGCGTCTAGTTTAAAAAAAAACATTTTTTTCAAGATTTATACCGCCCCCCTCTAGGCTTCCAGCGCCCACAAGGGGGCGTTATCGCCCACTTTGAGAAAGGCTGTTGTAAGGTGATAAAAATATTCCATTAATCATTGTTTCATATCTATTAATATGTGAAGCAAAAACTTTGGACCCCTTGATACGAAAATTGCGCTGACGGAGAAGTATGAAATATAGCAGACTTATAGTTTATGTGTAGGAGAAGTGCAGAACGCTAATAATTTTTAATGATAATGTTTATGAAGTGCATTAATTCAAAAAATAAAACATTACACATACTACCATGCATTTGACACACACAAACAAATATATTGATGATAACGATAAAAGATCACAGATCACACAAGCAATAATCATACACGTATTTTTATTTTAGCACTTGCCCTGTGCTTGGGATAAATTTTCTATAAATTTTAAATGAATGAATGAATCCTCAGTAGCTCAATTGGTTAGAGCATTCGTCAGCTTGAGACGAAAGGTTACAGGTTCAAATCCTGTCTGGGGCGAAATTTTTTCTTTCTTTAAAATTTATAGAAAATAATCATACAGTTTGGAAACAAAGTAGTTGGTCTTAAGAAATGAAGATGGCAGTCTTATCAACAATATATTAAAATTTATTATGTTTGAATTTTGACCAATGGGCGACCACTAGTTTATATAAACAGTCAGAATTTTTAAAATTAACTTGGTAAAGCTTTCAGTACATAATGTTTATAAGACATAAAGGGATTTCATTTCCTTTGATTGGAGTTATATTTATATTTCTTCAATTAAAAGCACTATGAATCCCTCTTTTTAAAGTTTAAACAATGTGCAAAGAGAACTTTGACAGCTGTGTTTGCTTAGATAATTTTTCAGACCTTGACTGCTTTAATATAAATACAAAACAATTAGTTAGATATTTTGATAGCCTTGCATACTTCCAAGAATATAATGTTTCAAACTGTTTTTATCTAAAAGCCTTTATTTTAAGATAGTTTTGACTACTCTAGGAGTTATATCAAGTTGATGTTGACTGCACACAATTTTTCAAGCATTAAATAAAACATTACAAATAACATACAATTTTTTTGGATTTTCTGAAAGCGTTCAACCATTTTATTGTTTATCATAGGTAAACTCTCCTATAACAATGTAATTATTAACAAAGACCAAATTGTCTAACTCTCCAAGGTAATAGATTAATTGAAAATCTTTTCCATTTTTTTCTGAAAAACATAATTTAAACATCTTTATTATAAAATAACCAGATTGCAGTTTAGTATGCTCTTATCTTTGAACCAATCTTCACTTTCTAATGGCTGCACTCAGTGATGTCAATTGGCTTTTAATCAGTTATTATGGCGACAAATTCTATACAAAATTGTAACATAACGATATATTAAATATTAATTGAGGTCTCTATGTGAGGCCGTAATTTATTGCAGGGTTAATGCCAAATAAGATCACCTATAAGACTTAAAAAAAATCTGTACCAGACTGAACTGTAAGATGGATGGAGAATTTTACAGAGAATTGAGAAACAACCAGCAGTGAATATGAAAAATAATATTGAAGTTTTAAACACATTATTTTCGTAATTGTTGGTAAGTTTAAGTTTAATCAAAAAAGGTTTGAGCTAATAACATGTACTTGAGTTTTTTTTATCTTATTACATATTGTTATATTTTGGTATAATAAATTGACCATCATTGTTATAAGTAAAATTTGTTACACTTAAATATTTTAAAAATAATATAATATTAGCAGTATTTGTCTTAGGCTTAAATTATTAAAAGTGATTGGAATGAATGTGATCCGTCAAAAAACATCAACATTGCATCACATAAAAATAATATACAATTACAAAATATCTTTGTAATGCCATAATACATAAGCAGAATTTTGTCGTTTAGTTATTGTCATAACAAAAGTCATAGTCCTCTGGTTCTGGTGGTATTTGCGGTGGGTCTTGTGGTATATCTATACCTTCTGCATCAAGTAAACGAACCTTGATATCCATAGACAATAGTGTTTCTAAATCATTTTCAAATGATTTACTTGTCATTTTTTCTTTTAAAAGTGCATTAATACCATCTGTCCAATAGTCAAATATTTGTTCATCTGGAGCTACAAAGTCTAATGATGGAACTTCTAATGCTTTGAGGATTAAAGAAAAAGCTAAATTCGGACTGCTAATTTTTCCTTTTAAATCTTTCATATGCGGACATTCCTTACCAGTAACTACACATTTAATGTCTGCTACAGCTAGTTTTGTACTAAGCTCTTCTAAAGTTGGTGTGCTTTTTTCATCACATTCACCGTAGTGTAGAATTTTGTGATTTGGTGATAAACGGACAAACCAAAACTTGTCTTTCCTATTTATCTTCATATATTTCTTAAACCTAGTTCCTCCAACTAAAACTCCTAACCTCTGCTGTTGAATTAAATCAATAATCTCAGGTGTGATTTTCTCCTTAAGTTCTACAATAGGCCTTGCATGTGATTCCCAAACTTCTCTATTTGTACGTTCTTGCTGCCATAAATGAGTTATTTCACTATAGGTTAGTTCTTTAACTTTCTGTCGGAATTTATCAAAGCCTTTTGGAGAAGAAGCTAATGCTCTACTAATTTGCTCTCGTACTACACTAAGCACTTTTACAAAATCTTCTGTAGTTGCTCTCATTTCTTTCCAAGTCTTATTAAGTAATGCTATACAAATGCAAAATAATTCCTCAAATGGATGATCATGAGTGAAAAAGAGAGCATGATATGTCTGACCTTGATCGCTAGGAGATTCTCCAATATGTAATATATCACACAAAAGTTTTACTAGCTCAACACTAGTTTTCCCAAACGGACATTCCTGTTCATCTGCCCGACAACTATTTCGGAGAACAATTTTGGTGAATTCTTCCCTGTAGTTTCTTGCAAAATAAAGCATACAATCTAAAGCTAAGACCCCAGGCGGTACTTCATTGAAATCTTTAATAGGGTCAATTTCACATTTAAAACCAAGTTTTTTGAAATCCTTGGACAAACTGCCGGTTTGACGTCTTGTCGTTACTTCAAGATTCAAGTTATTCTCATTGTCAAAAGCATACTTTCTAAGCTCCTTAATTTTTTCCAGGGATTCTTGTTCTTGGGTATCAGCACGCTGTCTCATTCTAGGCTCCAGCAGACCTAATGTTAAGGTCTGTAAAACATAGAGTTGATGAGCAAGTTCCGTACCTAAACCTTCTTTAGAAATATTTTTAGTGATTAAATTTTCAAAGATCTTATTCCGAACTTGCTTAGAACACAAAGTAGCAGCAATAGTTTTCCGTTTAGTCATATCTGCTTTAGAGAATATAGCATTTATAAGAGCAATTGCATTTTGTTGTATAATTCTATCTTGATTTTCTAAATGAGAAATCAGACTTGGTATTGTAATTTCTTTTTCAACATGCGAATTTTTCCCGGAACTGTTCAACACAATATTTTCTAATATTGATAGACATGACTGAATTATCTTTGGATCTTGTGTATTTGTTTGGTTACTGACAAAGCTAATAACTTTATTTATGAACTGATTTTCCAATATATCCCAAGAAATTATACCATGATCCATCAGCTCTACGAAAGTGACCAATGCGTATTTAAGTGAATCACCCTTGAACCTACCATTTTCAATGTTATTAATGATAAGTGACAGTCCCTTTTTGTTAATAAATTCTAAAGCAAATGTAAGATCGCTGCTGACTGTGGACAATTTGGTTAAAGCCACAGTTTGATCAGATTCAGTTCCAGCATTGATCTTCGCCAGAATATCCTGCACGGTCTTGGCAGGAGATTGCTCTAGCCGTAACACAGAACCATTTTTGATTTCATTGCGATTCTTTTCTGTAATATAGTTCTGATTGTTGCTCTCTGAAAACTGTAAAGCGTAATTGACTGGATCAGGTAGACCCCACGCCTTGCACAGTAGCTGAATTATACTAGATAAAGGCTGACTTTGATCAAATTCAATAAGTTGCGGTACCTTGTCGGGTGCATTTAGCATTTCCACTGCAATCTTCAAAATAGTTGAATCCTTCGTAGCTGCAGGCATTTTTATTGGCTTTACAGACATTGAGACACCATTTGAAGACAACTTCCTGGACACGAACGCGTTTGTAGAATATAAATTTAAGATAAATAGTTAAACTCAATCGACAAAAACACAGACACAAAGAATTGTCATTTTCATTTGACATATGACATGACTGATGACAGTTTGTTGTTTTTTTTTAATTGTTTTTGTTGTTTTTTAATTTTATCCCAGTCGGGGAAAGGCAAAGGATCTGAGTCCATACAGCCACGTCTTCCGTATTAATAAATCTTTTTCATGTTATATATTTTCAATTTATGTCTTCCGTATAATTCTTTATTTCAGTCATTAGTCACTATTTACACAGTCTTGTCTGGGTCTTGAGTAAAGCGGTGGTTTCGTTACACAAGCTCGTTTATGAGATTTGGCGGCAGCGAGGAAATTCACGATACACTAATTTCTTCATGATTATTTCATTAGTGTACTTTCACTGAATAAAATCAAACTAATTCCCACCTAAATTAACCAATTTTACTCTATTTTACACTAAATTCAATAATTGTGAAAAAATTATGACCATCTTCATTGACGATGGCGCCAAAACTCCTATTTTTTTTAAGTTAATTTGCCCCTTTCTGGCGCCGGCTAAGACCTTTAGACCATGCTGCCACGTCTTCCGTAATAATAAATTCTTTTTCATGAAATTTTAAATTAATTTCTTCAGTTTCTTAACATATTGTCTTCCCCTTTTTAAAAGTCATTTCCTTCACTAAGACAAAGCTTATTTGAGTCCTTCTTTACGTCTTTAGTTATAAATTCTTGAAGTTTACATATTATGTTTCTCCGTTAATTTGTTTTATAGTACGTCACATCCTTGAATTACGATTATTTTCACACAAATTTTAAAACTAAAATTCTGAACACCAAAATCATCTTCTTTCATGTTGGCGCCAAAACTTCTAC
>NJDC01002555.1:126173-142971 GCA_002245475.1 Calephelis virginiensis
GCCGCCAATCGTTGTCCATTGCAACGCCGGACTAGGAAGAATTCCGTGTTTTTGTGTTGTGGATATCAGCATTTCTAAGTTCGACAAAACAAAAACAGTTTCGATAGCGTCAATAGTATCTAGTATTCGTCAAGCAAGGTTCCATAGTTTGTTCAACCCTTTGCAATATTTATTTTGTTATAAAGCTGTGAAAATGTACATAGAGTCGACTTCCGTAAAAGGAGCTACAAGGGTGACTCCGATCCAACAAGCTGTCTCGTTTCTAAAGAATTTAGTAAAGTGAATTATTTATTTTATTTATATGCCAAGGCAATAAGCCCAATGGCAAAGAAAATTTTACATAACAATTTCATTCAGTGTTACATAAAAAGAAATTTCATTTAATTAATCACTAAGTACTATAAAGTATCATATAATAACAAAGTAGAAGTAATTTTATATAGTTGAAAGGGGTATAATATACAAAGTATACACATACTAAATGATATCCTGTACACTGATAGAAGGATTTATTTATAGTTAAAAAGAATTGTTAATATTTAACAAATCATTTATTAGAAGCCATTTGTTAGTCTTTAACAAATATTTCTTAGTATTTAAAAAGATTTATTAATATTTAATAAATGAATATCAGATTTATTAAATTCAAACAAATCATTTTAAATACTAAGAAATATTTGTTTAATACTAAAAAGTGGTCTCTAATAAATGATTTAACTATTAACAAATATTATTTAATACAAATAAATCCTTCTATCAGTGTAGGGATGTATATAAAAATTTATACAAGAGAACATAATTTATACAATATCTGAACATAACAAATTGCAAACATATTTAATATCAAAGATTAGCTTCTTTATTAAGCAAAAACTCATGTACTTTGTTTTTAAAAACTTGAAAAGACGATGAATTTGTGATTTCTATCGGTAATTCCTGCCATAGACGTATATCAGACACGATGAATGAATGTTCATAGATTGTAGTAGCAAAGTTTGGCATTTTGAATGACATATTATTCTTTGATGCAAGCCTATGAGACCTCCTTATATCAGAATCTTCATTTTTGAATAGGAGTCGTAAGAATTAGTATTAAGATGAGATAGGAGTTACGTTGATTATGTTGTAGTTGCGAAATAATCTCATTACTTTAAGAATTATTATGTAATAAATTATCATTTAAATTGTGTCACAAATAAACCTGTATTTAAATTATATATCAAAGTCATTGTTTCAGTCATTGTGTCAGTGAGCCCTTTCCTTCTGTAGAGAAGCGTCATGTACTGAGTAGCGTCACTAACTGCTTATACTTGAGCGACGTCAGAACTCATGGCTGCATAATGCATAGGGTTTATACCCTGATAGCCACCTTACCTATTACTTACTCTCAATCTACGTCCGCAATTTGAAGCAAACTTGACGGAACAAGTTGGCAAAGCGAGCAATTACCTATTAGTTACCTATAACTTACTCTGCAAATAGACGTCAAAACTTGCTGTACAAGTATTTCCTTCAAATTGTAGTCAAGTTGAAAGCAAATTTAACTACAAGTTTGATTGTTAACTTGTATTCAAGTTGCGGCTGTAGATTTCCGTCAATTTGCTTACAACTGTTGTTGAGAGAAGAATTACTGCCAACTTGATGTATAAATTAACCGTAACTGCTGGAAGTCAACACTTACTGAGAAAGCGCTGGCTATTAGGTATACCTAACTGTAGCATGGTTACCTGGTGAAAAACTGCAACTTTAGGTTCTGGTACCAGACGCTAAAGTCAGTGTATTCAGTGCTTTTTAAAATTTTGTTCACCATTTTTGTTCAGATTTAGAAAAGCTTTACAATTAGAACTCAGTACAAATTAAATACATATTTAAAAACTTTTTAGTTTTTAATTTATTCAGTCATACAATTCAGTCGAAAATCATAACTGCTTTGAGATTATAATCTAACTAAAAGTCAATATTTAAAAGTCAACATTACTGACGCCAGTTATCTCCCGCTTGATTAAGTTAAAGATTACTCCTCTGATACTATTGAGGATCGTAAAAAAAAATTAGAATAAATAAAACAACATTTTGGTTTCGTAAACATTTAAGCAAAAAAATAAATAACTTTTTTTTTCCAACCGATGACGCTGCGTCCGCAAAACCACCGAATGTATAATTTATTCTAAGTCCCGTTAGTTTCACGATTGCAACTATAACTGGAGAGTCTTGAGTAAAGCGACAGCTTCGTTACTCAAGCTCATCTAGGGAGATTTGGCGGCAGCGAGGAAATACACGATACATTAATTTCTTCATGATTATTTCATTTGTGCACTTTCACTGAACAAGATTGTACAAAATGCCACCAAAACTGACTAATTTAATTCAATATAAACACGAAATTCAATAGTTATGATAAAATTACGACCACTTTCATTCACAAAGGCACCAAAACTCCCTTAATTTATTAATGACCTTTTCTGGGACCTTTGGGTCAATTCTTTAAAAAAAAGTATCTTCAGGCCCATATGCTCGAAGAGATATGACCCAAAATGTCATAGATTTCGATACGTAAGTTACCCAATGTAATCTATACCAACTAATGGTAAAGGCTTTGGTCTAAAAATGTGTTCTCTTAGTTACCAATACAGGCGTTGTTGAACGGTATCATACAAATAATTTACAGAGACGGTAGCGAGTATAGTAAACTTGACAAGCCGTAAACTCATGGTAAGGGCGCTACGTAGAATTATCTATGGCATATGATTGTAGTTTTCACTTTACGAGTCACTTAAGTACCTATAGGAGTTCTATTTAAATTATGCGCTTCGGCTATTTTCGTCAAGCTTCGGAAATCCGAATGTATTTTAAAGATATCTATAAAGAGTTGTTATTATACATAATTTAACATTTTGCTTAAATTTAGATTAGGTCAGCCAATTTAAAAATAAAAGTATAAAGTGTAAAAAGTGCACAGCCGAAGGGCATAATTTAAATAGTAGTACTGTAATTCAAGTGACATCGACTAATCCGCTGCTGGGAGGCCTAAAAGCAACATAGATGTTAAAGTTTTCTTTAATTTCATATTCTTTAACAGTTCCTTCGGTTCAAGTAAATTTACAAACCCGTCTCTCGTTCACATAACTTTTTCTTAGTACCGTCATTTTGATTTCATAAAACGGCAAGTGAATTTCAAAACCAGCTACGGTCATCATTCTGGTCAAAGCGCCGAGTGAATCTGGCACGAATTTACTTTTTTAATGTGTTTGCGTTTACACGTTCCAAGTGTATGAAATAAAATGTTATATTCCACTAGGGCGGAAACGGGAACTTTCAACTAGGCGATGACAATAACTTTACAACTTTAGGTAGTTGAAAACAAACGCGATAATAAAGTAAATTATTTTAAAAACTAACATTCAGCACACATTGGTTGACGCAGTCGAAGTATACTTGTAGAGAAATTTAATCGATACGAGTAACGTCCCTTTCGAACGAACTCGTACAGTGAAAACCCAGCTTTAAACTGCCATTACACTATTGTGTATTGGCAGCCTTAATAATTGAAATCAAAGAATCCAACGCACGTTGTGTGCAATTAACTGATTTTTTTAATTAAATAAACATACATCACAGTGTTATTATATACACAATACTGTCTATTGCATCTTGGATACTTCGAATTTTGTATTAATAATCTCTTCGTCGGAATCCAATAGAGGCAGTGTACTCGTAGGGATGTTCTCTTCGACCCAGCGGAGGTCCGAGTCTAGTGATGTCGTGTTCGGCTCAGGGAGATCTCGGTCTCGTGATTCGTTCTCGTTCATGTTCGTCCCTCTCATTTTCACACCATATGCATCATTCACGAATTGTTCTTCTTCTTCTGTAATATAAAATATTTTTATTGTATAAAGACAAACAATTTTTTACTGATACTAACTGCCTTACTATAAAAAAATGTAGGCACCTGTTGAGCTGACGTAGAGATTGGTGACGTGGCAGCTTGTTATTGGTTCTCAATCCAATTTTAGACAGTGGTTAACAAGTGTTTTTATTTTTTTATAGTAATAATATGGTGACTGTCAATGTGAATATATAAAAATGTCCATAGATTAAATAGTAAGTATAAGTATCTATACTTTTCTCCTTTACTATACTTACTATGTACCTAAATATACAACTATGAACTATCTGTTAACTTTTGACAGCTGTCAAATTCAAGTACGACGGCTGTGTCATTCAATCGTACTGTCAATATATTTTTTAATTGTTGAAAAACGTTAATTATTTGTATCGTAAAGAATAGTAAAGAAATGTTATACAAGGGCATTCATTAATATGATTATTAAAATGCATTTAAGTGACATAAAATGTCTCAAAATATCGTAAAACCTAAATTAATTCTCTCATCACAATAATACGTAAGTCATACCGTCATCTTCTTCATTATCCAGAAGTGGTGTAAATGCGTATCTTTGATTATTGTTCGTCGGCCGCCATAGCACCATTATGACTGTGAAAACTCCAGCAAACAGAATATGCCAATACGCTTCGTCAATCCACACTTCTTTCCAATCCTGAAAACAACATCGTTGTTATTTGGATATACAACTGGTGGTTGAGGCTTTAACATAGAATCCCCATTGCAAAACACGAAATAGCAGTTGCCCACGGGTTCTCCGGCGTGATCTGCCGAAAACATGGCGAGAAAAATTCAAAAAAATAGTTACTTGTATTATTTATTGTTGCCTGTGACTGGACAACTGCCCGGTTGGCGATATGGGCGTAAGTATACTTATGCTTTAGCTATTAATATCTTTTCGTAAACATTTTTTTTCAGAAATGATTTATTATCTGCACTTGTACTTTACACAAATTATTTTTTATTATTATTTTGTTAGCCAACCGGTTTCACTTTTCAAGCATCATCAGGGCTATAACAAAGTATAATTAAGGATATAGGGAGTTGCTGTAGCCCTAATGATGCTTGAATAGTGAAACCGGGTGGCTAAAATATAATAAAAAATATATGGTGGAAAATACAAGTGTAGTTAATAAATTGTTTCTAGAATGGAATTCCACCAAGCACTGACGATAAGAAGTATAGAAACTATTTTATTTCAGTACTTCCAGAGATTAATTTCTAGAAACAAAGTCACAATATTTACCTATATACAAAAATTTCAAACAGCACTAGGAAGAAATTTCATAAAAGAAAATTAGAAATTCAGTGAATTAATTAGATGAGTACTTAGTAACCACCTTGTAACCACTCCGACCAATCGAAAGTTAATAATGTCATTATTTTCTCAACGCAGGTGCACTTTAGTTTAGATTTTTGCCTACTATTACAATGATGAATGAAAGAAAATTGGAAAAATCCAATTTTCTTTCATTCTTCATTTTCATTCATTCATTTCTTTCATTTAAAAAAAAAATGTTGGTCGGGACTGGAAATGTGCCCGGTTGGCGATAGGCTTGCCACCTATCACATTGTGGGACTTAGTGTCTTCGGCAAGTCTTGGGTGCCTTGGTTGTACCTCTGCCTACCTCTTCGGGGATATGGGCTTGAAGATACTATTATAATGATACATGAAAAACGTTTGATTTATCTGATATTTGTAAACTAATAAAAAACGTGAAGTTTTCTAACCTATGTATTTTTAGACACTTGCATCCCTAAAAATGGATATTAATGATTGTATACAATGTTTTCAATTTAAATTTCAATTGTTTAATGTATTTTGAAACTGGTTCGAGTTAAGACAATATACTTACAGTAATACAGAACAGTATCTTGTAGGACTTAAGTGAGTACAGCATGAAAATCACAGACGCGATCACAGCGAAGATGAGCGTGTTCGTGAAGTGTCTGTACAGTGAGAGCTTGATTGTGTTTCTAGAAAAAAAAAAACAGAATTAACAAAAACACATGCGGTGAGGAATAAGAAAACATGACGAAAAAATATAGAATCCCTAAAAAATATTTTTTTCTGATGTAAGTTTTAACAGGTTTGCTGCCACTTGAAAAAAATATGTTTAATTGGGAGGCCACTTTTTTATAGTTATAGTTCTTTAAGCACGTTAAAAAAAAATATGAGAGTGAAGTTTTATGACGCGCGCGCATCTGTCTCACAAAAGTAACAGCATGTAGTTTTTTTATGACGTTGGAAGGCAAACAAGCGGACGGATTTCCTGATGGTAAGAAATTCACGCCTACAAACACCGAAGCTGGTAATGGTGAGGCAGTCAGCTTGGCAGAGGTTCTGATAGGCCTTGAACAAAAGTAAGTTTACCTGCTACCTTATCCTCCTAACCGGAACGGTGAGTCGCTGCGACACTTTACCACCTAGTAATGTAAGAAATAGTTGCTTGCATTATAAATTTTTTGTAATAGATATTTGGAGGGCTTTGAGGAGGGCGACAGAAACAAGTAATTCCGTAATGAAAACAAACCTAACATGTCGTCTAAAGCCGTTTCAGGTCGGCAGACTTCGGTACGGTGTTTGTGTGCGTGTGACTAGACGTATGCGTGTAGACTGTACGAAGTTCGCACGGATCGAGACGAGCTGTTCCGAAATCGGACGAATACGTAAGCAGCCGTTTATGGGAAAGTATGATGGATGTAACATAATATATGTAAATCAGTGAATAGATTTAATTTTGGTGGTAAAATAATTTTAATACTTTTTACTTTTTTTATACTTTAAAACTTTAATACTTTCAGGGTTAAATTATTTTATATAATATTTATTTATCAAGCTATGCAATAACTTGACCGCGACAGTTTCCAAATGCCACACTTATTGTTTTAATTATCTTTTTGAATAATGTGTGCAAAATCAAGTGTAGCTTCGTATGCGCGTACATAAATATACGCTCCAATTTTTTTGTGTGATTAACCTTAAAAAAGTTAAGGTAACAGCAGCACACAAAGATGTCAGTTAACATATCATCTATTACTCATTCACAATTTTGGTATAGAAAGTGTCGGCTTATTAAACTGATTAAAAGATTAATTATGTCTGTGAGTGCGGCCGTAAGACGCTTATTATACTATTGCATATAAATATTTACAAGTTTGTAGAAAAAACTGTACGATTCGATTCGAACTTCGATTGAAGGTTTTCTCAGTTGTGTCGCTTTGGTGCATTAGAACCAAGTATGTAAATCTAGTGGATTAGAACATAAAACTTAAATGTCGGTGACAAAATACAATGCGATGTGGTCAAGGGCGTCGCCAAGGAGTGGGGCAGGAGGGGCATCTGCCCTTCCCAAGAGATTCTAAAAAAATGATAAAGCAAACAGTCTTATGTCTTTAACTTGATCGATTATTCTAGTACTTTTCCTACTAGTTTGCTACTATTTAGAGCGAAATACAAGGCAAGTCAAAAAGTCGAGGGCACGAGGCTCCCGATTGAACCTACAATGTATATTTTTCTCAATCTTCGTATCAACTTGCCCTCGTCTAGGCTGGTGACGCTCTTGGATGTGGTATCGATAAAATGAATGTAATCACTGAAACTGTACACGTGTGCGTGCGTGTGGGTGTGTGTGTGCGCGCGTGTGTTACCTGCGCAGCTGCAGCGTCCGCATGGTGTGCGCGAGCGAGACGAAGAGCCACCAGCAGATGGCGGAGTCGAGCAGCGAGATGGGCGCGCTGGCCAGCAGCAGGTCGCGGTTGGAGTCGTCCGGCCGGTGGTGGAGCCGCAGGTAGGACTCCAGCGCCGCCAGGACGCCCCACGCACACCCCGCGCCCACCACGCGCTGCAGCGCCGGGCCCAGGCGCGGTCTGCCCGTGCCAATATCCGTAAGCTTTTTTTACATTCAAAAACCGTTTTCTTTGTGGTAACATCGACCAGACCAGCTCAACCCCCTCTTACCGAATATAGAACCCAGAAACAACACATCAAGTGTTATTCTTCCAGTTATTTTAGATATTTGTATAAATGCTTTTTTTTTTTAAATTACAACTCCAATAATATGAATCTTAACGAAATAAGCTTCGATCGCCTCGTTGGTCGAGTGCATCAACCAACCCCAAGGCTCGGGTTTAATTCCCGAATGGGACAGGCATTTGTGTGATAAACATTTAGATGTCTGCATTTCCAGGTCTGGGTGTGTATTACATTTATTCTGGTATCCATTTAAGCATTTCTATGTATTAAAATCGTTGACAAACACACATAACACAAGCATATAATTTGCTTACTTTGCGATTAGATTCAATCTGTGTAACTTGACCAGAAATATTTATTATTATTATTAGGTTTTAAACCAATTCTAAAATAATAATAATACTCCTTGGACAAGTCATACAAATTGATTCTAACCCCAAAGTAAGCAAGTTATATGCTTGTGTTATGGATGTTAGTCAACGATACCAATACTTAAATAGATACCAGAATAAATTTAATAAGCACCCAATCATAATTTAATAAATAAAGAGGTGTTATCAATTCGACTATATTTTAACCGACTCCAAACAAGGAGAGGTTCTTAATTCGACTGTCTCTTTTTATTTGTATGTTTGTTACGCAATTTTTAGAAACATAAGTCGTGATTGGTCTGAGGTGGTACCTTATTAGTTGTAACATGACCCGCCAACTGATTTTGTTTTAAACTGAACAGTGTATACATTTTTCACCTATTTTGACGACCTCATCATTGATGACCA
Organism: Calephelis virginiensis; assembly: GCA_002245475.1. Taxonomy (NCBI): domain Eukaryota; kingdom Metazoa; phylum Arthropoda; class Insecta; order Lepidoptera; family Riodinidae; genus Calephelis; species Calephelis virginiensis. Next base: position 134,833 of record NJDC01002555.1, read on the forward strand.
AAAACTTATAACCGTAATTTTTGGTTAGTACTTCTTCTTTCTTGAGGTTTTTGCATTCGCGTTAGAATTTTGCCATTAGTCAAATAGAAAATTGCAATTATATGAATTATAATTAGTCATAAGTCGTCAATATGTCATGTCAGGGTCTTGGGTAAAGCGGTGGTCTCATTACTCAAGCTCATATAGTGAGATTTGGCGGCAACGTAGAAATGTACGATACGCTAATTTCTTCATGATTATTTCATTTGTGAACTTTCACTGAACAAAATTGTACAAAATGCCACTAAAATTGACTAATTTCACTCAACATAAACACGAAATTTTATAGGTAACTAGCTGTTACCCGCGGCTTCGCCCGCGATAAATTGAGATGTAAGCTAGATAGATAGGGTATAGAGAGAGATAGGGTATCTCTCAAGTTGGATCGAACTGCACATGGTGTGGGAATTTAATTATAATCGGTTAAGTGGTTTAGGAGTCCATTGAGGACAAACATTGTGACACGTAATTTATATATATTAGATTATGAAAATACTTCAACATTAATTTCTCCCGATGGCGCCAAAACGCTCGTTTAGCACTTCTTAGTTACATACATTTCAAATAATCTTCTTCTTTTTATTTTCCAATGTTAATACCAGTTTTTTTTGCAAAATTGGTAATTTTCCTATAATCATATTACATAATCGCAAGTATTTTGTTCTTAAGAACATTTTGAGTAAGAGTATTCTTAAGAATATATTGAGAATATAAAAGTAAACAATGAAAATGGTACGTACTTGACTATGCCGAATCCTAATGAGACTATGATGACTAGCATTCTAGCTAAAGCCCTTTTCGCGACAGACACCCACTCAGCGAACGTAAATGCTTCTGTACTAAACAACCTGAAAAAGGACAAAATTTTATTTATTTTCCCCTCTGTGGTCTAGCGGTCCGGCTTCGGACTTGACTTCTTGATGTATCGGGTTCGATCACCAGGTCGAGCAACTAAAAAAAAATAGAAAATGCATATTTCCAATTTGCTGATAACAATAACGTTGCCCGGGATTGGATACGTGTCTGGTTGCCGATAGTCTTGCCACCTATCACATTGTGGGACTCAGTGTCTTCGGCTAGTCGTGGGTACCCTGGTTGTGCCTCTGCCTACCCGTTCAAGGATATGGGTGTGCAAATACTATACATTTTCCATTGTAACATATGTATGGTTAACAGAGATCTAGTATGTAAGTGGCTTCCACTGGCAGGCCTTTGTCGAAGTACCAATTTACATATTTTTGGAACGAAGTTCCTTATTGCGCGTTGTGAAAGGAGGCTAGACGGAAAAAAAATCTTACGAAAAGTTGTCACGACACTTTTTGCTATAGTAAGAGCTATTATAAGCTTTGCGGATTGCGCATGTTTGTTTTTTATATTATTTTTTTTCATTTTTCTCTGTCTGTCTCTCTCTATAAGAGAGATAGAGATTACTAGAGATTGAGAGAGAGAGAGAGGGGGGAGAGAGAACTTCGTTCCATCCGAGTGTCCCTTGACACCTCTCAACTTTTTTTTATAAATTGTAGTTTTGGAGTTTCATCTAAATCCGTTCAGTAGTTTGTCATTATCCCTACATCCACAAATTGAAAAAAATAAAACATAAAATAAACATACCCTGTATTATTTATGGAAGAATAAACACCATAGTACGTCGCATTCTCGATCATTCCGAGTAAGGCCACGCCGCCGATCCAGTACTGTATCCTGAGCAGGTCCCGCCACTGCAGCGCACACACGATCAACCAGCCCAGGCACAGAACCGTGTACACTCCGCACATAATGCCGAAAAACTAAAAAAAAATACATCACAGTTGGGAGAAATTATAATCGCGGCTGGAAATGAAAACAATATGTTTATGTAGATTCTCACATGGATGGATATTTTTATCTAAGAATTATATCCCCATATATAAAAATGAAACCCCATTCCGCGTGGCCATCGCACTTGAACAGATGGGCCATTTTTGCTTATACATTTTTTGTTATTGGTTATTATCAGGAGAAGGATCAAATGTAGAGGAAAAACCGAGAAAATGGCTAGGAACGTAGGGAAAAACACTTCAATTTTATTAACAAACTGTTAGTATCTGTTAATGTTAAGCGACACGAAATTCGCCGGGTCGGCTAGTCTACATATGTAAAAATGAATCACCATTTCGCGCGATCATTGCATCACGCCTGAACTCATGGAGTAATGGAATTGGAATGGATGGATGGAAAAATGGAAAAAATAATGTTTTAAACCAAACAAACGGTAGCTGTTAATTTCAAGCGATACGAAGTTTGCCGGGTCGGTTAGTATAATATAATATTCACCGTTGTCTGGGTTCGCAGAGTAGAACAATTAATTTGCGCTTCTACCTGACAGCTCGTAAGACGCGATTATGGCTCAAATGGGTATTTGTAAGACCATTGGAGGTAGAGTGCAATGCAATTTTCCCGAGTAGGGATCCCCCCTTTACCCATTCCTGCTACCGTACGAAGTGTCATGTTTCGGTCATGGTAGAGTAGCCGGCAGATTTCCAAATTAGGTTTAGCACCCCGACCATAGGAAAGTAACGCACATAACGTAAATAAACTTTTTTTAATAAACAGACAAAAGTAAGAGTAAAGTTATGTAGATATTATGGCCTGTATCCATTTGTAATAAAGACTATAATACCGGGTTGAAACTCGGTGCACTTTAGTCCATGTTTATTAAAGAAAACGGATACCGCCTTTAATAAACATGGACTAACGTAGTAGTAACATTAATTTGATATTATAGTCCATTGTAATAAATACAATAATACCACGTTATACCTTCGCATACTTTGGTTTAGTCCATGCCTATTAATAAGATGGATATTGTTTACAAGCTAAGGTTGTCTCTTCCTTGCCCTTGTTCGCTGTCTTATGCCAAAAAATCAGGTTGCACAGCGTGATCATAGCGTGATTAACTTAAGGCCAATATTACTAACCTATCTAAAGATAAGGATAGGCCTCTAGATTCTTGTTGCTAAGATATTTTTGTTAATTATTGAAAAATAACAGCGGTTACCTGGCAACTGGTCTAAAATAGCATGATCTCTAATCTTAGATAGGTTATTAATTTTGGCCGTTAGTTGGTAATAGCCTATGTGTATTTCTTACCATTAGGAAAACTGTTTGTCTTTCCATACCATTTTCTAAAGAACTTACCGGCAATAGCGGCCATACAGCCGCCGATAGATATCCTGATGGTGCCAACATCTCCACATGCATTGTAGCTTGAAGTTTGACATTGCAATGTATAGACATGGAGAGAGCATACACCCCTTCTCTGTCCACAGTAAGAAGAGGCGCTCTCTGAAACAAATTTATATAATACTCTTTTACTATTCTACAATGAACATGTACTAGTTTAATTATGAAAGTGTGCTTATTTCTTCTTCTTTTACTTGGAATGGAGTTATTTTTCACCGACTTTGAAAATAGAAGGAGATTATATTTCTGACTCCTTTTTTTTTACGTCTGTCAGCGTTGTTCGCTCGACACAGCTCTCCTAACAGTAAGCTAACTTGGCTATGTAACGAAATAACGCTGTGCGGGTGATAGGTAGCAAGCCTTTCGCCAACCAGGCACATATCCATCCCGGTAAACGTTAATTTTAGTAGAAAATTGAAGCTTTAATAGTAAGTAAAAGAAAGATTAGTAGAAAATTTAGTAGAATATTAATTTTCTTTTTTTTTGTTGCCCTACCCGTTTTTTGTGTATGTTAACCAACGTTTTTAATTTCAAATAACGTACTCGGTGGTCGCAATGCCATCAAGTCTGGACGTGATTAAGGAATCTCAGGGAAATCAAATAAACACTCAATTTTCGTCAAATTTCTGTTGTTTGTGGTTGAAAAACAACCGAAATCGAAACCGATTTCTGCAGTTCGCTGCACTTAAATATTTTTTTTATGATATTGGAAGGCAAACAAGCAGACGGATTTCCTGATGTTAAGAAATTTACCCTGCCTAGATACACCGAAGGTGGTAATGGTGCGTTGCCAAACCTGAGGCCGGGATGTTAGGCCTCGAGCAAAAGTAAATTTATCGACTACCTTACCCTCCGTACCGGAACACGTCTTACGTGTAATAAAAAGCTATAATAAAGTGTATTGTGACATGGCACAAGTTCTGTTTATAAAGTGTACACCAGTTGATTGCCTTAAAAGAAAGAAAAAAGTGTCCCAAAATCTCTTTTTTTCTCTAAAAACTTTCTCTAAAAAATGCCTAAAATGAAAGTTTTTATATTAACGATGCCAGACATTGCACACTCTAGTCTTTCATTGTTTACGATAGTTGACTAGGTAGCCTGGCAAACATTGTTCTGCTACTCAGATAGCCTAAATATAGGAATAGAATATCTATTAACTATTAAATAGAAATAGAAAAAATATTAAAAAATTATCGAAAAGTTTTAGAGGAGGTTGGCCACAACATATTTTTTATATTTTAAGGAAAACGCGCGCTACTTTTTTCGTTTGTTAATTCATTAAACAAAAAAAAATCGATTAACATAAACACTTCAATCTGAAGTTAGTATGTATATGTACGCTAAATAACTCTCGAATAATCGAATAAATAGAGACTACAATATAGACCTGCTGCTATAGTAGAACAAATGGCATAACAATAATTAAGCCTTGTCTAATTATTATTCATTAGATAAGAAAAACAACATCCTGTTAGCCTTTATAGTTTTTTAAGTATTTTTTTATTGAAATACATATAAGCACTTCCTAACAGCAAGTATAATGTTATTGTACATTCTAAAAGGATCATTCTCGAAGGAACTTAAAATATTGTTGAAATAAACTTTAGAGATATGGTATTACTTTACGCATATTTATAAAAAGAGAGAAATTCCCCGTGTTGGTATAGACCGACAGAATAGACCATCTGCCTTCCTGCCAGGCAGCTCGTAAAAGGTGAGCATATGCTTACCGGCACTAACACCATGCCATCCTAATAGGTGGTAGAGTTTCTTAGCGACTCACACATTCTTTCACTTCTCACATCCCGGTCTCAGGTTGGCAACGCACCATTACCACCTTTGGTGTCTCTATGCGGCGTGAATTTCTTACCATCAGGAAATCCGTCTGCTTGTTTGCCTTCCATTATCATAAAAAAATCAAAAAATACTTGCAACAATGCTATAAGTTTTGAAAGTGTTTTAAGTTCACAATAAAAGTGTGGCTTATGCTCAGAGACCCCAAGAAAAGTTATAGACTTAATAATAATAAGTTAGAGGCTATAGCTGCAAAGATTATGTTTTATTAGAATAACTCGTTAGTCTCCAGGCTAGTTAGTAATGTAGAGTATACCAACTGACAGTAAAGCTTCTATCTATCTATCTTTAGTGAGTTGCTTCCAGTCGCCTCTAAGGAACCATCTTTACCAATTTCAAGTTTGGTCAAAGATTATCATAGACACGAAGCTATAGACTATTACTGAAGGTTACTCTCCAAAGAAAATAACGTCACATTTCCAAATATTGCTGAGTCACTTTAGTGTACCAGACTCGCTTTCTAAAAGTATTGCGATGTCAATTCAAAGCCAAACCGAAAGAGAAACCGGTACACTAAAGTGAGTCAGCAATATTTGAAATCAACATTAGTTCTTTGCTAGAAGTGTAACATACAGAAGCGTTCTATAGCTTCATGGTCATAGAGAAATTGAGTTTGTTCAAATAAATTTTGCGACTGTTTAGTGAACTGAAACAAATAAATTAACATGAAACCTCTATTACGCGATAATTTGATGTACACATACACAAGAGTTTCAATATATGAGAGTTAAAAGAGGATAAGGGGTTTTGATTGTTGTTGGTTTCGGAATACTGTCAGGAAGGACATCATTAGAGCACCCTTAAAGGGATAACAATACAGAGTGTCTTGAGCAGTTAATATCTGTCATCTACTGTTCCTTCTTCATCACATTCATACAGAGGCAAGTCTTTGACACCTATTCTTTTCAGATATGGCCTGTACGAAGTCTACTGACGACTGAGCTAGTTTGCTTATCTACTTTAAAAAATTAAAAAAAAGGTTCATTTTAAAAAAAAAGTAAGTGTCTTCACGTCTATAACCCATAGGAGTAGGCAGAGGCACAACCAGGGCACCCACGACTAGCCGGAGACGCTTAGTCCCACAATGTGATAGGTGGCAAGCCTATCGCCAACCGGGCAAGGTTTATTTATAATGTAGGTTATAATATTATAGTGAAACTTCTAAAACAATTTTTGTTCTATATACATATATGAAGAGGTAGAAGGAAAACACAATATGTTAATAATCATGGTGATTCACAACACAATTCTACAAATTGGATTCTTATCAGATATGGTGTTAGTTACAAAGTGTGAAACTTCCTCCAAAGTTGATAAAATCAAAAATAATACTAATTCCATATCATAATAAGATATAAAGTTGGACGACATTGTTATAGCCGCGAAACATTTGCCGGACATGGATATGGTGATAACTCGAGATAATGGAAGATTATACTGCCCTAGTTTGAGTTGCTTTAGTAAAAACACTTAAATGCCAAATAGATTCTGTCAAATAAATTCCTGTGTTAACTCACTAAGGGCCACTTATTTATTCCCAAGTTAAATTTAATATTGAGTTAAACTGTCAAATATAAGGTGATTTTACCTTAGACGCTAACTCAGTGTTAAATACTTAATCCAGGAACGTGCAAATGACCCTAAGTAGCCGTGTCATGCCCGTGCTAGTCCGGGTCCTTTAAGTAGAATAGACCATCTGCCTTTCTGCCAGGCAGCTCATAAAAGGCGTGCACTGGTTAAAATATAGGTCAGTCCTAACTAGATCACGAACGATAGAGTGATGTGCAGCAATTTGACGGAATAGGAATCCGCCGCCTTGCCTATTCCTGCCGCTATAATGACTCGGCCATGTCCCAGTGCGGAGGATATGAAAGTTGATAGACTTGCAAAATATGCCTCACATCGCGACTGCAGGACAGCGACGCGCCCTCGATTTCGATAAGTAAATCTTCTACGTACACAAATACTATGCATTTTTTTCTATTTCCCTGTGATACCATAATCTGACTTGATGGCAATATGGCCACCTTACAAAAATGATCTTGAAAAAAATTCAAAATCGGTTCAGAAATGAGGGAGTAATCGGACATAAAAAAATATAGGGATCGAACATATAACCACTTCCTTTTGTCGAAGTCAGTTAAAAACTATGAACAAGCAAAGCATAAATTCTACACTGTGTATCTATACTAATATTAAAAGAGGAAAGATTTGATTTTTTGTTTGTTTGAAATGAATAACCTCCGAAACTACTGGACCGATTTCAAAAATTCTTTCACCTTCAGAATATTGCATTATCTCCAAGTGACATAGGCTTTGTTTCATCAAAATCGGTGGAAGCCAAGTTATGCAAGCGAAACTGCTAGTTATAGCATACATTATTACTTAAAGCATTTGCATTTTTTAGGGTTCTGTAGCCGAACAGTGAAAAACAGAACCCTTACAGAGTCGACATGTCCGTCTGTGTGTCATAGCCATTTTATTTCTAATCATAACGACGACACAATTGAAATTTGGTTGGTATTGTATGAATTTATTTGCGATATTGATTCAAAATTTAAAAAAAAGACGGCGGTTTATTATGTGATTGAAACATCTTTTATACATGCAACATATTTAAGACAGGTTTTTAAAAATTACATTGAGGTTTCTGTGACCATTTATTCTCAACATGGGCGCCGGCAGCAGGGTGCAAGGGGGTTCAAGTGCACCCCCCTGTCCGGAAAGAAAGTAGATAGAAAAAATTACATGACTAAACTTGCGGGAGAGTAATGCTTTTCGAGACTATGTATGTATGTATGTTTGTGTTCGTATGTAAATACGACTATGTAAGTTGCTATACATATTTATTTCGATGTTTTATATTAGTTAACAGTATGTATGAATAGATGAAGATGCACCCCCCTAAAAATAATCCTGGCGACGCCCATGATTCTAAAGATAATAGTTACAAAGACAACGACACTTGCAAAGTGATACAATGTGTGTAACTTCTAAAATAGGTAGCTTCTAAAATAAGAGAAT